>JBAJFG010000516.1:0-39203 GCA_037903475.1 Ancylostoma caninum | reverse complement strand
GAATTGAAAAGCTTGGATTCCATCAAAACATTAGAAACTGGATTTTGGTGTATCTCAGCGACAGAACTTTTCAAGTAAAAGTAAGGACGCAATAAATCAATCAATCAATCAGGTCAGAACCCCGTCAGAAACGACTCTTAGGTCTTTCTGTTGTACTTTAGCATTAACTTTCTTATGTAAGAAAATTACCACTAGCAAATGCAGAACGCAAGCTCTCTTTAGACATATTTGGCTTTGAAGGAAGTCATAAAATAGTTCAGTTCACAACTGATTCCTTCCACAAACATTTCTAAATAATGGATCTTCAAAATGATCCTATGCATACTGGATTTACTGCGCTGGAGAAATCAATACCTTCTTTAAACTGGTATGAGGTGCTTCAGGCGTTTTTCTAGAGCCGATCTTGACTTTGAAATTGGCGATGGTGACTTTGCAGAGGGAGGGGTCACCCCTTTCCTGAGCCCGTATGGGAACCCTAGATCACTTTTTCATAGCTTAATGTTAGAGCGTAGGCAATAGAGATTGTCTAATCAGCCACTACCCTACATCTCAATCAGAAATTGCAAAAAATGGGAGCAATCCATTTCTTAAGCTAGTTTTTTTTCCCACTTCATAGAGAAAGCCGAAGTAGGTAACACATTATAAGTAAACTATATTATCCTCTAAATATTTTCCTTTCAGTTCCTGAAGAATACGCCACAGGAATATATGACAAACATTATTCAATATATTGACACACTCCAATACAACTCAATACCCGACTATGATCATATTGCAGCACAATTAGCAGCGGCCGTCAAAGTGAGTGTCACTGTGAGGCACAGTTTATACTAGTTGCGTTCGTCTGATGCGCGTGCGTCTCTATGATCGAAGAATAGCGCAAGTCCCAGCCTTGACGCAGCTAAGTATTTATGACAAATTAGAATGTCCTGAAAAAAATTCCACAAGGAATACTTACTTAGTGCTATGTGCTATGTCTGCTACCCTGTGCTATGTCCATGTGGATTTTTTTACAAATTGAACTTAACCACTAGGCGACCTCCAAAACGATAGCTTTCAGGCTCACTACCTCAACTACGAGTCACCTCCAGACTGGGACCTTATGACGGCATATCAAGGACCAAGATATCAGAAGAATGTCGAAGCCGAAATGGGAAAAGCATAAGGTTTTTTTTTTCGAAAGGGTCAACACAGCACTGTTTCTTCAATATGGCTGCAATAGTATTCTTTTCAGTAAATGCCACTGCTCTGATGAAATAATTCATTCTCGCGAAAACCACGTCTACGGACACAAAGCAATCATATAACGTGTTCTTCCCATTCTATAATAAAAAATGTTTTGAATTTTCGAGAAATTAGTGAGGAAGCATTCGTTAGCTGAAAGCACTACAAGTGTGGAACTGTTGCTCCTATGAGTTGCGTGCCTTTGAGCGATCGCAAATGAAGCGCAGAGGCGGCACACGCATTCCTTGCACTTATTCTCAAGACACTCAATGTTTAGAGAGTCCTCAGCCACTAACGATTTCAAGCCCTGGAGAATAATAATAGAAATCCTGTCGTCTGAACTCGGATGAAAAAAATCAAACAGAGTCAGTGCGTAAATCTCCGGAAAATTAGCGAATTTTGCTGAAATTCACACGAACTTCTTATAAAAAACAAGGGAGTCCAGCTGGGAATTGCTCAGACGACCAGTCTAGACCTAGCGGATGCGCACAGCAACATTGGTGTAAGATGAGAACGAAAATGTTGCTCTGGGCCTGAATTCATTAACATATACAGCAACGAGCAAAAAGATTGCAACTTTTGGTTTTTCGTCCACAACTCCTTTCAAAGAAGAGCCTGAAGGTTCAAATTTTTATGAGAGTTGTAGCTATTAGACCTCCCTTACTCCATCGACTTCCTGTATTTTTTAAGCAAATGTTTCTCAAAGAAGTCGAAATCTGTATTTTGGGACCATTCGCAAAATCTTACAAAATGACGTCTGTCATCAAGATCTTACCACGAGTTGGTTTCTTGTAGCAGGATCCACCCATGTACGCTAGAAACTGTGCATGCACTGACCACTGGTTGACATCTACAGAGGCTATGTGGGATTAGTTTAGCAGTGCTCCACTGTGGATGTCTCTGTCACCCTGGCTCCCTCTATCATCTCTATTTAGAAGGGAGAGATGCTGCTGACGGTTCTATAAGTTTAGTTACAGTTGTAAACTTTGAATAGATTCCATTGCTCTCTTGGAATTCTGAAATATTCCGGCTTGTTACAATACAGCCAATTGTGCACATCACGCAAAAAAAAAAGCTTTGCAATTTCTTTTGGCTCGGGAAGAAATATTAGTTATGGATTCTATGTGTGCTAAAGATACTACAGGGTTTCTAGAAAATTGCTGTGTACACGTGGATTCATGCCGCCTTGGATGTGCATTTCCCAGCGTTGCGTTGTCTATACAATAGCCAGTCACATTAATCATCGTTGGTTCGTTCGGTTACCGTTTCATGAATCCCATTCCTGAGGAAAACATCATCGGTTTTAGTGGACTCCAACAACCTCAACGACCGTCACTAATCCTGGTATTGACCCGTTATTTGTTCCGCAGTACATCCTGCTGACGTGCTCCGTACATTAAGCTGGTGAATGTTCTCAGATTACCATCTAACACTTATATCAGTCAAGCAAATTTATCAACCTTTTTGTAATGATCATGAGGACGATTCGTCGTATTTTTCCAGGCATAGGTTTCAGGCTAGTTTATGCCCGGAAGTATCGGCTGATTTATCGATTATACCGATTCTATTGACTTCTCGCTATTTTTGCCCAGGGAGCGGCAAGAACGTGCCCACTAGGGTTCCTCAATACCCTGAACACGCGTACGACAACCATTTTGCACAAAGGCATCGATTTATCGATTTTATCGATTTGTTCCACTTTTGCTCAAGGGTCGGTGAGGACAAGTATACCAAGGTTCCCGAATACCTTAACACGAATATGGCAACCGCTTTGACCAAGAGTACCGATTTATTAATTCTATCGATTTTCCTACTTTTGCTCAGAAACGGGCGAGAACATGTGTACTGTCTTCCAATACGCATACAGTCTCCAATGACGAGAGAGAGAGAGACTGAGACAGTACTTTCAGGGTTTCGCGGCAGGACTTGTATTCTCCACTAGAGGTCTTGCACCCCCCGGGTGATACAGTGTTAGTGAGATTTTCAGGCTACATACTATACGGAATAGGATAAGCCATACGGGCCATACGGGGAACAGGGTTGATCCGATTGGATTTTCGCACCTCTTCCTCTGATAATTACAACCTGAGGACATTCAATTAAATGTGTGAGAAGGAAGACAAAAAATCCAATCGGAACAACAGCGCCAGAACTACATATCAGTGCCCAATAATCATGTCGCAGACGCGGATTTGTGGACGAGTTGTCCTACATCCAGTATGCTTAAATAGCTTGAGGGTAGTCGTTATTCTGAACATACGACTGCGGTAAAAGGCTTCCGTAGGTTTCGCTCCCTGAGCTGCTAAGATGCCATAAAAATAACACTGGCTAAAAAGTAAGGATAGGCAGGGAGCAGTTGAAGTTGAAGAATGAACACGAAGAAGAAGTCAAAAATAGTAAGCTGATTTTCTCAAGTGATCATTTAAAGTTCTGGACTTAATTCGTAACGGGTCACGCTTTCTCAGAAGTGAAAAAATCAGCGCTTCGTCAACATCAAATGAAAGTCATGTAGAGTTCCAAAGGTGTTCATCATGCACCTCGAAGCCTTATTGCCCTTTCTCTTCAAATCTTCAATAGGACTGTTCCCATCAAAGTGAATGTTCTAGCAACGCTTGGAGTACAGCAAACCCTGTTATTTCAAATAGGTATTTGAGGTATTACAATCATTCTGCCTACATATACCTTTGGTCTCAGCTCTTAACTGCTTGAAACGATGTAAAAGTAATCTACGGACAACCCTCCATAAACCTAGGCTTGCAACGGCACAACCGATCAGTTTCAGCTGTGCCGCTGTTGATCCAATCAGATCTCTAGACCCATTTCTCGCACTTCTAACCGACATCCTCAGGTGATAATTACAAGAGGGAGGAAGAGGTGTGAAGATCCGAACCGGATCAACAGCCGCGCACCCGAGCCATACAGGTACACTGCACATATACATAAGATACGGGACCGAAGATGGAGAAGTTGGCCCAACCGCGGATGAAGGGGTCCGCTGTGGCTCAGCAGGGAAAACACCCAGTTAATTATTAGTTTTGCTTTTTTGTTGATTTTGTAATGATTTCGCGGGTGTGAAACTGTGGAACATACCTCAAGTGATTGACCAACCCACTTTCTAACGTCCCGAAGAGGCGCTAGTCTATTAAACAAAGCGCCGTAAGTGGGCTAGAGCGCCAGACATATTGTTCCAATAACGCAGCGGCACTCATAGACACCGGTAATCTTGAGGCGCAGACTGCGAGGCGAAATGGCCGATTTTTAGGTACTCAGACACGTTCGTTTCGGGACTCGCCACCCACCTCTCCCGCATGCACGGGATGGTGATTTCATCACCTTCGCTGGCGGTCTCGCAGATAGGGGTGAGGGAGTGTTTACAAGCTAGTTGTTTACAAGCTGTTTACAAGCTACAAACCACCATTCCGCTATTGCGCTGTTTTAGTGATCTAGGCTGGAGAGATGAGCAGGTTTTATGAGAACTTTGTAGCTCTTGGGGGCCAGGTGGTAGCTGTACCCTCGCGGGCTGCTTATGCTCATTATGCGGATGCTTTTGCGGCATTCCATGCTGAGGTCTCGATGCGATTGTGCGGTCACAATATCCGCTCATTTCGAGAAAGCTTGAGCACTAACGTACAGAGTAAACGCTTCAATATAGCAAGGCATGCCATCGTGTAACCAATCAACCAGTAGTTGATCAAAGTCAACAAATAGTTAATGAGAATTTCGGAATGACTTCCAACTCTTTGCCATTACCCTCGAGATTTACAAAGGGTACGGGTGGTGTGATAGAAAACAGGTGTGCCGTGACCCAAACGTGATGAAAAATGCTAAAATACGGCTTCGCCGATGGAGAATGGGTCCGGTGTGGCCTAATTATGAGAAAAAACACCAGAATAAGGGTTGACCGACGGCTGAGGGGCCCACTGTGGCCCAATGGTTCGTGATGTGTTTACGTTGTCTTGTTCCCTACCAAGTCTACACTTTGGTAGAAGCTTAGCGAAAATGTCTCGGTGGCATGTACTGTAATTCGCGCATTTCACCACAATTCGCATCCCCCGAATTGCGTATTGGCTTTTCCCGTTTCACGGTCCCCATTTCATCGCGTTGTTGGGCGGCTGCGTGGTTTCAACCGTTTAATTAGGGCTTAGCATGACCGTGATTTGATCCACAATCGCAACGTCAAGTTTTGTTTATATTATTTTTATTGTTTGTATTATTTTTGCTCGATTCTAACACTGGCTTGCAAATCTGATTAATAGAACTATAAAATTATACAAATAAAAAAATACAAGCTATAAATTTAGAACTTTAGCTTTGAAAACTGTAAAAATAACAAATAATGGACATGAAAATCATCGTATTCAGGACAACTACACTAAGTGCGTTCAAGGCTCATGTAATTGGCGTGACTTAAAAATATTTCTCACACGATTCACTGATTTTGTTTACCTGTTTTCAAGGTTTTGCTGTGCTTAGACCTTTGTCTATGTTCAACGGATGGGCATTATAGACACACACCACGCTATAACAAAAAGCGAAACTTTGATACAGGGGACGTCAATCACGATCAGTACTCCCGCGGAATGACGCGCCGCAACACCTGCGCGACGCGACGGGCTGGCTGGATGCTGCTTCTGGTGGATGTTGCAGGGATTTTCTGCTTTTCTTTAGTTTCTGCGACAATTTTGTTCATTTGTGGGCCTTTCAGGCAAATGTTTGAGATAGATACAACTTCCACTAGCCGCAGCACCCAACCAGCCCGCCGCGCCGCATGGGTGGTGCGGCGCGCCATTACGCGGGAGTAATGATCGTGTTTGACGTCCCCGTGAAATCAATGAGTCCACAACGTTTGTCCAAGATGGCATCAGCTTGGTGAATAACCCGTGCGAACATGCTTCCACCACGCCACGAGCATAAATTGCGAAACATCAGATAGATGAATGAGTCAACACTCGTCGTGCAAAGTTGTCAGATTCATGATCAGCGTGATGGATTGCCCTAGTAAGCACATCTCGATCTGGAATAAAATCAAAGTGAGAAAAATCTCTAAAATCGGGTGTGGGTCATGATGAGGCAAAAGTGGGTGGGCGATGTGTCTGTGATTGGTTCATTCGAAGCCTCGCCCAGCCCTTCAGGACCTACTCGCACTAATTCGCGCGCGATTTCACCATAGTTGCCCATGCAAATTTGAATGTGAGTGGGGACGACTCGACGCCGAAGGGCGGAAGACGCCGCCCCATTTTGCCTCATCATGACTCACACCCCTAAAATCGAGCAATAAATCAATAATATCCGGGGCGAAGTACCCTAGTCACTCTGACGGATTTGGATGGTGTTCGAGCTACTTTGATGATTCCGAGCTACTTTCCTCATTACTTTGTTTTCAGATGCCATCTCATCGTTTGAGTTTGGCGCCACACGCGTCGGCCAGGTTTTTGGAAAAGGATGGTATGAGTTTGCTATGTTTTATATATCGTCTTATACAAATCCTAGCAACGCTGCAAATTTTTATAGAGCACAGACGTGGGGGCCAGCACGTGTTTGCATTCTATCATCATGGGCTCAGCCCACCACAAGCAGTGTTCGTGGATGACGCGAAACTGACGGGACGTAAGGCCGTTTTTTTATAATGAAAGCATATCCCCCTATATAATAAAGCGCTAGCCCCCCTGTGTACTTTGAACGTGTGGCTATGTGTCAGGGCTGCTATTGGTCAAACTCGCCGCCGCGACCACGCCCAACACGTGACTGAAATAAGCAAGAGCAACATTGGAAGCAGCCATGGATTTATGCATGGTCCCAGCGCGATTGCGCAATGGACTGCCTGCGGCACAGGGGAATAGCCGAGATTTCTGCATATCGGTGTCCCTAGAAAATCGGCAAAAAGTTTTTAGGTTGTTCTTTCGAGGAAAATAGTTGGACACCGGCTTGAAGAAGGTCGCAACTATTTTCCGGATTTTTTCTCCTCAAATTTTCTCGCTGCCAAGCGGGGAAAATTCCCTAGCATTTGAATTCTGGGACCATTCTGCATGTGGGTGCCTCTGGAAAATCAGTAAAACGTTACTGGACCGTTCTTTCGAGGAAAATAGTTGGACACCGGCTTGAAGAAGGTCGCAACTATTTTCCGGATTTTTCTCCTCAAAATTTCTCGCTGCCAAGCGGGGAAAATTCCCTAGCATTTGAATTCTGGACCATTCTGCATGTGGGTGCCTCTGGAAAATCAGTAAAACGTTTTCAGGCCGTTCTTTCGAGGAAAACAGTTGGAAACCGGCTTGAAGAAGGTCGCAACTATTTTCCGGATTTTTCTCCTCAAATTTTCTCGCTGCCAAGCGGGGAAAATTCCCTAGCATTTGAATTCTGGACCATTCTGCATGTGGGTGCCTCTGGAAAATCAGTAAAACGTTTTCAGGCCGTTCTTTCGAGGAAAACAGTTGGAAACCGGCTTGAAGAAGGTCGCAACTATTTTCCGGATTTTTTCTCCTCAAATTTTCTCGCTGCCAAGCGGGGAAAATTCCCTAGCATTTGAATTCTGGACCATTCTGCATGTGGGTGCCTCTGGAAAATCAGTAAAACGTTACTGGACCGTTCTTTCGAGGAAAATAGTTGGACACCGGCTTGAAGAAGGTCGCAACTATTTTCCGGATTTTTTCTCCTCAAATTTTCTCGCTGCCAAGCGGGGAAAATTCCCTAGCATTTGAATTCTGGACCATTCTGCATGTGGGTGCCTCTGGAAAATCAGTAAAACGTTACTGGCCGTTCTTTCGAGGAAAACAGTTGGAAACCGGCTTGAAGAAGGTCGCAACTATTTTCCGGATTTTTTCTCCTCAAATTTTCTCGCTGCCAAGCGGGGAAAATTCCCTAGCATTTGAATTCTGGACCATTCTGCATGTGGGTGCCTCTGGAAAATCAGTTAAACATTTTTAGGCCGTTCTTTTGAGGAAAACAGTCGGAAACCGACTTGAAGAAGGTCGCAACTATTTCGCGGATTTTTTTCCTTCTCACAACCTCTCGCTGCCGGAAATAGTTGCGATCTTCTTAAGCCGGTTTCCAACTATTTTCCTCGAAAGAACGGCCTGAAAACGTTTTACTGATTTTCCAGAGGCACCCACATGCAGAATGGTCCAGAATTCAAATGCTAGGGAATTTTCCCCGCTTGGCAGCGAGAAAATTTGAGGAGAAAAAATCCGAAAAATAGTTGCGACCTTCTTCAAGCCGGTGTCCAACTATTTTCCTCGAAAGAACAACCTAAAAACTTTTTGCCGATTTTCTAGGGACACCGATATGCGGAAATCTCGGCTATTCCCCTGTGCCGCAGGCAGTCCGCTAAAATGGTCGCAACTGCGGAGTTCTTCCCATATCTCCGCTGTATCAAGTGGAAAAAATCCCCAGTTGTTCAATGCTATAATATTTATTTGTGTCGGTCATTTGGAAGAATCAGTAATATAAATTCTGCGCCGACTCAAGGAAATAAGTGAAAAAGCTGGCTTGAAGGTTTTCGTAGTTATTTCCACCACCTTTTTTTCTTAATTTTCCTTCTCACATCCTCTTACTCCTATACAGACAAATCTTCCCCGCATTTGTTTTCCAAAAAAGATCTGCAAGCCGGCGCTTTTTTTTTTCAGGGTTTTTTCAAACTAACTTGACTTAAAAGAAGTGGCGCTCAGTTCCTTCTTGAACGGTGGATGACCAGGAATGGTCAAGGAACAGGGCTTATTGACGCTGGATTTCACTTCGTGGCACATGTCTTTGTGCATTGACGGTCACTCGTGGTCTAATCAAAAGGATGACCGAGAATAGTGGTCAAATTCGAGCAGACCACGAAGCGGGTAGGGAATGTTGTGATAAAAGCCGACCTCACTTAAGAAGCCAATTGTGCTACAGTCATGCCGATAATGTGTTCCTGTTATTCATGTCTTTTGACACATTCTAGGAAGATAAAGTTGCGCACACCACTGCATTGAACTCAAGCCCAATTACAGTGTTATGGCAAAAGTTATTGCACAGGGAATCCCCCTATATAATAAAGCGCTAGCCCCCCTGTGTACTTTGAACGTGTGGCTATGTGTCAGGGCTGCTATTGGTCAAACTCGCCGCCGCGACCACGCCCAACACGTGACTGAAATAAGCAAGAGCAACAGTGGAAGCAGCCATGGATTTATGCATGGTCCCAGCGCGATTGCGCAATGGACTGCCTGCGGCACAGGGGAATAGCCGAGATTTCTGCATATCGGTGTCCCTAGAAAATCGGCAAAAAGTTTTTAGGTTGTTCTTTCGAGGAAAATAGTTGGACACCGGCTTGAAGAAGGTCGCAACTATTTTCCGGATTTTTTCTCCTCAAAATTTCTCGCTGCCAAGCGGGGAAAATTCCCTAGCATTTGAATTCTGGACCATTCTGCATGTGGGTGCCTCTGGAAAATCAGTAAAACGTTACTGGACCGTTCTTTCGAGGAAAATAGTTGGACACCGGCTTGAAGAAGGTCGCAACTATTTTCCGGATTTTTCTCCTCAAAATTTCTCGCTGCCAAGCGGGGAAAATTCCCTAGCATTTGAATTCTGGACCATTCTGCATGTGGGTGCCTCTGGAAAATCAGTAAAACGTTTTCAGGCCGTTCTTTCGAGGAAAACAGTTGGAAACCGGCTTGAAGAAGGTCGCAACTATTTTCCGGATTTTTTCTCCTCAAATTTTCTCGCTGCCAAGCGGGGAAAATTCCCTAGCATTTGAATTCTGGACCATTCTGCATGTGGGTGCCTCTGGAAAATCAGTAAAACGTTACTGGACCGTTCTTTCGAGGAAAATAGTTGGACACCGGCTTGAAGAAGGTCGCAACTATTTTCCGGATTTTTTCTCCTCAAATTTTCTCGCTGCCATGCGGGGAAAATTCCCTAGCATTTGAATTCTGGACCATTCTGCATGTGAGTGCCTCTGGAAAATCAGTTAAACATTTTTAGGCCGTTCTTTTGAGGAAAATAGACACCGGCTTGAAGAAGGTCGCAACTATTTTCCGGATTTTTTCTCCTCAAATTTTCTCGCTGCCAAGCGGGGAAAATTCTCTAGCATTTGAATTCTGGACCATTCTGCATGTGGGTGCCTCTGGAAAATCAGTTAAACATTTTTAGGCCGTTCTTTTGAGGAAAACAGTCGGAAACCGACTTGAAGAAGGTCGCAACTATTTCGCGGATTTTTTTTCCTTCTCACAACCTCTCGCTGCCGGAAATAGTTGCGATCTTCTTTAAGCCGGTTTCCAACTATTTTCCTCGAAAGAACGGCCTGAAAACGTTTTACTGATTTTCCAGAGGCACCCACATGCAGAATGGTCCAAATTCAAATGCTAGGGAATTTTCCCCGCTTGGCAGCGAGAAAATTTGAGGAGAAAAAATCCGAAAAATAGTTGCGACCTTCTTCAAGCCGGTGTCCAACTATTTTCCTCGAAAGAACAACCTAAAAACTTTTTGCCGATTTTCTAGGGACACCGATATGCGGAAATCTCGGCTATTCCCCTGTGCCGCAGGCAGTCCGCTAAAATGGTCGCAACTGCGGAGTTCTTCCCATATCTCCGCTGTATCAAGTGGAAAAAATCCCCAGTTGTTCAATGCTATAATATTTATTTGTGTCGGTCATTTGGAAGAATCAGTAATATAAATTCTGCGCCGACTCAAGGAAATAAGTGAAAAAGCTGGCTTGAAGGTTTTCGTAGTTATTTCCACCACCTTTTTTTCTTAATTTTCCTTCTCACATCCTCTTACTCCTATACAGACAAATCTTCCCCGCATTTGTTTTCCAAAAAAGATCTGCAAGCCGGCGCTTTTTTTTTCAGGGTTTTTTCAAACTAACTTGACTTAAAAGAAGTGGCGCTCAGTTCCTTCTTGAACGGTGGTGACCAGGAATGGTCAAGGAACAGGGCTTATTGACGCTGGATTTCACTTCGTGGCACATGTCTTTGTGCATTGACGGTCACTCGTGGTCTAATCAAAAGGATGACCGAGAATAGTGGTCAAATTCGAGCAGACCACGAAGCGGGTAGGGAATGTTGTGATAAAAGCCGACCTCACTTAAGAAGCCAATTGTGCTACAGTCATGCCGATAATGTGTTCCTGTTATTCATGTCTTTTGACACATTCTAGGAAGATAAAGTTGCGCACACCACTGCATTGAACTCAAGCCCAATTACAGTGTTATGGCAAAAGTTATTGCACATCGTTAGCTCAATTATTTCTCCACCAGAAACCCATGCTTCCTCGCACTCCCTTCTGTGCCGAATAGAGGAAGGTTAATTGTAATTATGGGTTAAGACCGGGTTTTTGACGAGGCTTTCGCTTAAGGTAGTACGCCTTTGAACTCACTTTTAAAAAATGCGAGCCGACATATATCCCCCTATTGTGACAATAATTTCTGCTGAATCTTCTAACTGCTAAGTAGTGCCTTACCGCCCACATGATTGATTAAGCGCAGTGAGTGCTCCTTCCGAGTGTAGTTTCTATTCCCGGCGAAAACGTTATATGAGAAACCTGGACCAAAACGCCACAGAGCAATGGCTGAAATTCATGAACAGGCTTAAGTATGGGCCAAGTTTAATTCTACGTGATCGCCCAGCTATCGTCAAGGTGAAGAAATATCTTATTCTACCCATAACAGCATTTAAGAACAATTTTTTCAGCTGATTTGCTCGGAAACTGCAGACTTAACCAGTGCATTTGACAGTGCCGAAAATTTGTACTAAAACGCGCTTAAATTTACTGGCTATAATGTAAATTTCCGAGGAGGCACTGTAACTAAAAAAATAGTTGACGTCCACACTACTGGATAGGATTGAGCACGCGGAAAAAATACATTCCAAGTGGAGGGAAATAAGCTAGGAAACAGTGTATAGTAGCAAACGATGCACAGCAACTTAAAGGCAGTGTGTCACCTCGTTTTCGTGCTTGGGGTTTCAGCGGATTCTGAATCTTCTCGAGGCGGTGAATCTAGCGGTATACATAACTTATTACAAAACGGGCTCTAAGCCGTTTTATTGACCTTTTTCGGGATGGGATATGGAACAGTCTGTTGCTTCGAGTGGACGTGGGAAGCCGTTGATCTTATCGATCGGACACGTCCAGACGTGTTGGCCAACGTTGCAGCCGTGGCGGGCAGCCAGCACAGTCACGGACCGCTCCGCCCAAGTGGTCCGTGAACTACAAGTTCGGGCCCTCCGGAAACGGGGTTTTATGCGTTACATTACAATTTTATGCGTTTTATCGTACATCATTGAACTCAGCGTGACGAGCAGGTCTATACTCTGTTAATATCTACAAGCAACGGAACGAGGTGACACACTGCCTTTAAGCAGCCCCCTCCCCTCTTCACCCTCCCGTACAACAACCGCACTTACCGTCCTTCAAGACTACAACAGATTTGAGGTGCCACGTTCACTGTTGTTCCTTTGAAGCGCAATTCAATCCCGCGTTGATTTTGTAACTCGACTGTGCACGCAGACACGTAATACCATGGTATTAAAAGGGTTTAAAGGCAGGGGTCCACCTCATTTTCGTAGTTCAGCTATAGTCTGTCCGAAACGACGAGTCCGCCCACGCATGCGGGGATCGCCGCCACGAAGAAGCTGCCACGTTTGTCAGCACTCCACGTCATCATCTCTAATCTGCGTGTCACCTTTCATCGTTATCTTCATGGTATCGACCAATGATTTGGCTGTGACGTGGACGATGTGGCAGCCAACAGCATCCGTTCCAGCCGCGCCGCCTCTCGAGCCCCGCGTGCGTGGGCGGACTCGTCGTTTCGGACAGATTATAACAGCAGATTCAGCATCTACTCGGCGCGATGGTTCCAATGGTATACATAAATTGTCTCAGAATGGTCTATAAACCCGTCTTCCAGGACGGGGTCTGTAACAGTTTGCCAACCCGAACTGACATGTGAAGCCGTTGATCTTATCGATTGGACACGCCAAGACTCGTTGACCGACGCGGCAGCCGTGGCAGGCAGCCAGCACAGCTTGGAGCGATCCGCCTCCGGTCCCCAAATTTTTATCCAGTTCGAGCCTTTCAAAATGGGGATTTCGTCGCTTCTGTGCCTATTGATGTACATCCCAGGGATCAACATGATGAGAAGGTCTAGGATATGTTGGTAAATCCAACAGGCAGAACGAGGTGGCCCTCTGCCTTTAATGCACATCAAGTTCGGAAAGGAAGCTTGAAGAAGCTCAGTTACCCATATTCACTATACACCTTCGTTTCTTACATTAACCGACATGACAACAGTCTTTCTGTAATACTGTAATCGTGACAAGGGTTAACCTCCCAAGCGGTCAAGACTAATGCAACTTCGCAGAAAATCACTGTCATCCGCGAAGCGCGGCGAAGCTGCGCTTCGTGAGGATGACAGTGATTTTCTTCGGGGTTTACTTGGCCCAAAAGTAACGTGGCACACGGGTCCGAGACAAAGCGCCGCGAAGCGGCGCTTTGGCTCGGGATTAAATTCTTTGCAGGGTTTACTTGGCCCAAAAGTAACGTGGCACACGGGTCCGAGACAAAGCGCCGCGAAGCGGCGCTTTGGCTCGGGATTAAATTCTTTGCAGGGTTTACTTGGCCCAAAAGTAACGTGGCACACGGGTCCGAGACAAAGCGCCGCGAAGCGGCGCTTTGGCTCGGGATTAAATTCTTTGCAGGGTTCACTTGGCCCAAAAGTAACGTGGCACACGGGTCCGAGACAAAGCGCCGCGAAGCGGCGCTTTGGCTCGGGATTAAATTCTTTGCAGGGTTCACTTGGCCCAAAAGTAACGTGGCACACGGGTCCGAGACAAAGCGCCGCGAAGCGGCGCTTTGGCTCGGGATTAAATTCTTTGCAGGGTTTACTTGGCCCAAAAGTAACGTGGCACACGGGTCCGAGACAAAGCGCCGCGAAGCGGCGCTTTGGCTCGGGATTAAATTCTTTGCAGGGTTCACTTGGCCCAAAAGTAACGTGGCACACGGGTCCGAGACAAAGCGCCGCGAAGCGGCGCTTTGGCTCGGGATTAAATTCTTTGCAGGGTTTACTTGGCCCAAAAGTAACGTGGCACACGGGTCCGAGACAAAGCGCCGCGAAGCGGCGCTTTGGCTCGGGATTAAATTCTTTGCAGGGTTTACTTGGCCCAAAAGTAACGTGGCACACGGGTCCGAGACAAAGCGCCGCGAAGCGGCGCTTTGGCTCGGTCGAGCAATAAATCAATAATATCCGGGGCGAAGTACCCTAGTCACTCTGACGGATTTGGATGGTGTTCGAGCTACTTTGATGATTCCGAGCTACTTTCCTCATTACTTTGTTTTCAGATGCCATCTCATCGTTTGAGTTTGGCGCCACACGCGTCGGCCAGGTTTTTGGAAAAGGATGGTATGAGTTTGCTATGTTTTATATATCGTCTTATACAAATCCTAGCAACGCTGCAAATTTTTATAGAGCACAGACGTGGGGGCCAGCACGTGTTTGCATTCTATCATCATGGGCTCAGCCCACCACAAGCAGTGTTCGTGGATGACGCGAAACTGACGGGACGTAAGGCCGTTTTTTTATAATGAAAGCATAGATGTAGTAGAAGTTGTGGTGGGACCCATCTTCACCTGGCTTCGCCTGGTTACGTTGGTTGCGATGATGACGGATGCAGCCACCAGTGATAAGAGCGGAGAGACTAAGACAGCGTTTTCAGGATTTCGCGGTGTGAGAGCGTTGTCCACGGGCAGCTGAGCAGTCCACGAGTGAGACAATGTTTGCGAGGTTTTGATGCTGCAAAACATACGGAACAGAATTACCACTCTCCTGGAATCTGGTTGTACTCTCGAGGGGGACAGTACTTACATACGCAGGATAATAGCTTCGTCATGTTGTTACGATATTGTGGCTAACCAGCTATGCAATCAATCAAATTTTCCAAATATTTCCTAACTTTCTTCCATCGCCCTCTAGATTTACAAAAGTAGCGGTTGCATCTATGGAGGACAGGGCCCAATCTATGGAGTGCCGGCCCCAATTGTGCTGAAAATGCCAGGATATCGGTCCTGATGGAGGAGAGTGCTCTAGCGCCCACTGCTACGGAAAACACTGAAGTACAGGCTGAACAATGTGCTGGTGTACAGTATAGTCGAAAACGTCATGATAATCGGCCGTCAATGGAGAATGGAGTCTTCCCCAGATAACTGGATAAGGCAAACGCAGCAGGACCTGCCAAGCCACACCCCCAAGAAATGGAAGGAAGACATTGCTGCAAGAGCAAGAACTGCTGCATTCCGACTGCTAGGAGCAGATAGTTGCTGCACGATTGACTGTAGTGTCGTTCAACCTGCATTCTGCCTCTCATGTCCTGCGTTCTACCTGCTCTAGCTCTGGTGCTTACCCGGCTTACATACACTTCCCACGTGGCGACCCGCCCCCTGGGAGGTGTATGTAAGCCGGTTAAGCACCAGAGCTTAGTCGTGTCGCTTCGGCGAAGGCAAGGCGAGCCCTGCGAGACTCGTCAGGCCGGATGAGGTCCTGGTAAAACTGTGGCTCATTCCAGTAATCGGTCAGACGAGATCCGTGCGGTGCGGATGCCTGCGGGTGCGGCGCGGATCTGGAGGTCCGCCGCGGAACCGCTGCGTCCACCAAGCGCGTACGCGTTTGAGACTATTTTTAGATGAGCTTGGCAAGCATCCACTTACCCAAGTCAGTAGGAGCACAGCCCTCCGCCCATATTGAGCTGCGATCCTAGGTTTGAGACATGCAAACCAGTTCATCGCCCCGAAGCACAACCTTTACGAGGCGAACGCAGCTTGTGGGGCGACAAAATAAGCTTTCACCTCTCGGTGTAATTGCTGTTGAAACGTGTTCGGCCTGTATTCGCCGTCCCGGAAACACTGAGTCTGTGGCCCAGTGCTGGGGAAGACGCCAGGATACGATCTACCGATAGAGAAGAGGTGCGCCGGTGCTGTATTGTGGAAACTGCATACAGAGGCCCCCGAGGTGGACGGGTGCGCCGGGATTCAATAGTGGGGGAAAACACCAGGATACGGGTACACCGATGGATAGAGGTGCGCCAGCGCCTAAATGCGGGGAAACGTCGTGCGACAAGTCCACCAGCGGGACTGGTAGCACGCAGCCTACAGTTCCAAAACCTGTAGATCTGTGATGAAAAATCTACGAGCAAACCTGACATCAGGAGAAGTGGGAGTCCGGCGTTGGACGAGTGGCCAGACTGGTACAATATAGCCGACTCATAAGGAGGGTTTGTATTTGAGCTCAATTAACGGTTAGTTTTGCTTCTATGTTAATTTTTCAAGAAATTCGCAAGTGTGAAGCTTTGCATAGCTCAAGTGGCTGCCCCGCCCCACTTTCTTGCGTCCCGTAGGGACACTAGTAGATATTACTCTTCATTCAGTCTGTAACTTATTTTTATGATTCATTCGGTTGTGAGGTTTTCTTATAACTGTGTCTTCGCGGATGTTTTACATTTCTTTCATGATCTGCATGGCATACCCATTCAATAAATTGGAATGGACTGAATCACTAATCCGACGGTGGGAGTACTTCAATAAATCTGTTGAAGCAAGCTTCAGTTCTACCCCACAGATAGTACCCAGATCATTATATTCTGTGCGTGGCAAAGTAAATAGCAGCCGCCACAGTTTTTCCGTGAGTTTTGAGGCCATTACAATTATCCATAGGAAGTGCAGGCAGAAACGATGGATCCGAACGGGTACTGGTAAGGTGCTGTTTAAAGGCAACAAGAGCCGAAATCCTCGACTCGGAGCTGAGGTGTGGGTGGTGAAGTACAAACTCAGCACATCACAATTATGAAACGAACACAAACAATGGTGGCTTACCTGCAGAGATAATGGAAACGTCGTCGCGAACACACACCTGGCCCACGTTCGCACCGGTACGAGTTTTCCTCCGCGGTAAAGCCATCGCGGCGCATGGTTTGCCGCAAAGGTAGTACGAAATGCGTTCAATTCACAGGGTTTCGTGGCGGGACACCCGACATCACAGCACTCGTCCGCGCGCGAACGCGGCCAGAAGTGTTCGCGACGACAGCTCCAGTTTCTCTGCAGGTAAGCCATTGTTGTCTGTGTTCGTCTCACATATACATATGACGTGCTGAGTCTGTACTTTCAAACCCGCACCTCAGCTTGGAGTCGAAGATTTCGGCTCTTGCTGCCTTTAAGGTTGGTGATACTGACACTGGAACACAACATTGTTTTTGGGATCCTATTTCTTTTGTAGATTACGTATTCATTAGCTTTTCTTGAAGTCATTCCCAGGTGTTAACCTCCTAACTGTCAAGATTAATAAGAAAACTTCGTGAAACTGATTAATAGAGAGGCCTTCGCTTAACGGGGAACGGGATGTGTTTTGTACCTGAAAGTCGGTCAATGTTTATATTTTATGAATTGACGCCTATTAATTATATCTGCTTGTTGATCTGTTGAAGCCACTCCTTGATTTGGGCGGAGATCTTTTGTCGAGCAGCTGTCAATGATGGCGAGTCATTCAGCGATGAGCCGTACATGTCTGCGCAGTGAGCAGTTCCTGGAAACAGAATTACTGTCTGGAATCTACTATACACACATCCCGTCAGCCATTGGGTGTACGGCTGACTCGCTCATATACTCACCATCAATCACCACTGGAATAATCGTCGAGATTGTGCTGTTCAATTTTCCGAGTGCATGCCATGGATCGATGTTGCCATTGGGAAGAACAATGTAGGATGACTGAAACAGATAGTAATTCGGGTTAGAGATTCCTCAAAAATGGTTCATGAGAACAGTTAAAGATACAATATGTATGTAGCAATTTCCAGTCTGTCTATAATTTCAACTTTTTCCTTTCAATTTTTGAAAATGCAAATTCCTGGTAAGCACACTGGAAGAGCTTCGAGAAAATTCTACGAATATGGATGCAAAAATTCTGGATGAGCATCACGTCAAGCTTTCGGAGCGTAAGACCATGTGATACAACTGAGTGGGCAAACGCTATCGAGAACATGCTATTAACGTTAACTTTTAGATAACCAAATCAGGACCTGTACCTGCATGTTATCGCGACCTCCATAATAGGCATTCACATTCGCGACGGCACTAGCCACTGAAGCTGAGTTGTACTGAGAACCATAGATATTTGTGCACTCGTCGATGTAGTACCTTAATGGGACAGATGATATCCGGGATCCAAGAGATCCTTCTGGATAAGTATTCGATGACTCGTTGAAGAATTTACTTTCACTTGTTCGATATGCTTATCTCGCATATTTAGAACCAGAACGTAAGCCAGTGGAACAGTCCATTTTAATAAACCTGCTCTTCCTTTATATTTATAGAAAAGTTATAATTAAGGATAAAGTGGTCGGCGTTGTCCTACACATGCAGTGACTAGCGAGGGAGAGAGCATCCGATATACCAGGTCAGCGCTTCACCCTCCCAGAGTGCTCTGGTACCAATTTACCGACCCCCGGAGGGATGGATTGCCTGGGGCGGGAATCGAATCATTTAGCGTTTGCGCCGCAATGCGCCTTTCGCCTCTGCACTACAAGCTCAACTATAATCAAAAGCTATAAATTTCCGGTTCGTACTTACTTAACTGGCAGCGATGGTTTTCCGCCAAAGAACGGTCCTGCTGTGTCAGAGTCGGTGGACTGGTAGTAACCGAACTCGGTGCAAGTCTGCCATACCCAAGCGCGAACTGAAGAACACAGTAGTGGAGCAGTGGCAGATAGAAACTTTCAGTTGACAAAGTGACATCGATATCATTTCCAAATGCAATGCATGCTACTGACTCTCTTGGGCATCTCCATAGGTGGTGTCCTGCATGAATTCGATGAAATTTTGGTAGTTGATGTCCTCACAACCAAAGTAGCCGCTGAGTTGATTGAAATAGTTATTCACCTGTAAATTATACATGAGCAGTTTGATCAACAGTGTCAGGAAGAAACTATAGGTCATATACAACATTGGGATTACCCAAGGTAAACGTGTTGACGCTCGTGTTAGGTATGAGTAAATTTGTGTGTGGCAAATACGTTTACCCTGGGTAATCTCAATGATGCATGTAGTCCCATGACTGTTTACCTACGCTAGTTATAAATCCGACAGTCCTATTGTAAATTAAAACAGTAACTTCTCAGTGATCACCTGCTTCAGCTTCGTGAGTGAACTGGCATCTGTATCGTGGAAGCGGCAGATGGCGTTGTGGATGGTTAGTAGATTTTGGAAGAGTCCCTAAAACAGGCTCTACGTGCCAGTGTCATGGAGAATTACCAATTATCAACGTGAAGACCTTCCTGGTTACCAGTTAATCTCCAAAGATCCTTTTCAAAAATAGTTTTTAAGAAGTTAACTCACTGCACTGTCACCGGAGTACTGCACAACCTCCATGTAGGGACTGTAGACGGTCTGCCAGAAGGTCTCAATCTGCTGCGCGTTGCTTGGGTCGAGATCTTCGCAAAGGCTGCAAATAGCTGCAATATGAAGCCTATAACAGGCATTTTCATTCCGGAAACCAACTTGAACGTGGCCTTCAAGCTCTGCCTTCCAGACGCTGTCGTCAACATGGAACTAACGAGGTTGAACGCTGTAGTCACTGATTGGGCGCACTGCGCGGAATCACGTGCGATCGAGTTTTGCACCACTTCCAAGTACTCTACGAATTCCTCACATTAATCAAGGTAATGAAGTGTTTTTATGCATATCCAGGAGCTAAAATGCTCACCAACGAAATCAACCTCGGCTTGCACTGGGCCACTGCTTCCTACAGCCATTGCAACCAGCTCTGGGTGCTTGACACGAGCCCAAGCAGCAAGAGCACCTGGAACGAACTTATACCTCGAGATCCAAGGAGATTCTATACAGCTCTTACCTGAATACGATCCACCAAAAGTTACCCAAGGGGCTGCTGCCAATTGTGGGAACTTTTGTTTCATAGCGATGATGAACGCTGCCATATCCTCAAGAGCTTGTGCTGAGCTTAGGTACACCAAGTTTGGAGTGGACATATCTCTAAAAAATTACAATTGTTAGCAATTTTTCCAAGGTATTTCGAGACAATACGATCTGTGGGCTGTTAGAACAGATGCAAAAGGCATAGCGTTTCGGCTTAGGTTCAGAGAACACAATTTTTTCGGTTCAGTTGACCTAGGTTGACTAAGTAAGATAGGAACCCCACTGAACATCTGTGTACAAAGACTGATTTCGGAAAATTATGATTTTTTGAAGGAGGACCTAATGAGTAAACATCAGAGAACACTGTTCTGAAAACTCTTCCACTTTTGAAGAGCATGGTTACTTCTTCTTGGAATGTTCAAGAATGCCTCTCCAGGAGTTCTTGATTAGGAATACTCACGGTGTTGGTTTGCTTTCACCGTAGAAGCGGTGCTCGATGAGGAAGACGAAAGCTCCGTTGTCAGCTGCCATTTGAGTCCATTCCAACGTGCCTTAACTAATTTTATCTGAATTGGAGAAATGTAAAGTCTGGTAGAGCAGAGGTGACACCTGGGTCGACTTTGTCCGCAATTACGACCTCGTCCCGAAGTCGGCCAGATAATCAAATTTTTACGCTTTTTGATATGTATTTAGTGTGATTCCTTCCACTCTGATGTTTCCCTACTGCTATTTAGTAAAATCTCCTCCAAGACGCATTCTGCGGACAAAGTTGTAGTTGCAAACAAAGTCGCCTCAGGTGCCACCCTTGGGCTAACGGACCATATAGTTATCTGAAGTCAGTCCTCTTCAGTACATCTGATAATTCAATACCGCTTTCATTCATCAAAACTGTTACGTTTTTTTTTTTACCTTATAAGAATAATTAACCAAAGGGAAGGATAAAGAAGGCGGTTTAGGATTGAAACATTGTGTCATTTCGGCCAGTTGCAAGTGGATTCTCCAGTGAATAATGGATCTTCCTACATCCACAGGAACGCCATCGCTTGATCTATGTGCATTTCAGCAAAGGCTGGTCAGCTTGGGACTCAAACATTGGTCTTTTCCAAAGGGTATGTTTGCGATTCAAATGCTCCACAGTTTCGATATCTCGTCATTAATTGGCGACAATGACGTGGGATATTCCGGAATAGTGATAAGCCAGAAATGTTCTCCACGTGGCAGGCACGCATCAGCTCACCAGCAAAATTCCATAGCTTCTAACTTTAATGTAATTTGATAGGGTACCTCGTTTAGTTATGAATAGTTCAACTGGGTACATCCCTATGCCTACTCAGAACCCCAAAAACAACTTGTCGACAAGCATTTGGCGAGCAAGTATCTGATCGCATCTAAAACTTGCTTTTCCAAAAGCTTCTCGACAACTTGTTTTTGCACTTCCTTGTCGACAAGTTGTGGGGAGGAAAGCTTGTCGACAACTTGGTTTTCGGTGGTGTGATGACGTCAAACTTGTCGACAACGATTTGCCAGTTAAAAGCTTGTTTGCAAGTTGTTTTTGGACAAAGCTGGGTTACTGAGTTAAGAGCGACTCATACTCCAAGTGTGAGTCAGTCGCGCATCAGACTATGCATCTCTTTGCGGAGTAGTTCCACGAATACTTGTCAACGCTCTATCGTGAACGAAAATAATGTGTGGCTACCTCCAAGCTGCAAACGTCTGGGGCTCACCTGCGTCTAAGCTGCGTCAGGACTAAGACTGGGCCTATCATCTGTCATGTGATGTGTTGAACGCACGCATTAATGGTATAAATTGCCCTTCAAGGTCCTCGAAAAGTTTCTCACTTCGAAATGAATCGAAATGAAAGAGCGATGTAAGAGTTAACGACAGCGTTCTTGTCTAACTTATAAGCTTCAACAGTACAACAGTTCGCCGAAAAAAAAAATCATCCACTTTTGAGATTTCACTCATGCTTTCAGACGTCATAACAACATAAGCTTGTTGTTGTTTTTGTTTCGATGAGGTTTGTTCCAATGAGAAAAGAGAGTGTTTCATACCATCTTCAACCCAGTATGGATCCTCAGCCGATTCGCCACCCAGCATCAGAAACGCAGGACCACCAGGCTTGTACCATTGATCGTTGTACCAGTATCTCTGTAGATTTAACAGTAGTATGAGTGGAAAATAAGAAATTTCGTTTCATTCGATCTGGACACGTATTGAGAACACATTGGATCTGACAAGACTTCAAGAATCTAACCCTATTGTGAGTTTGCATGTTATTTTAAGGTGAATCTTCATACGACCATTATTTTCCTAGCAAACAACAGCACAACAAACCTGATTATAAGTAGCAGAGTTTGAAGCGTTGAAGTGGTCAACTTTGTTCTGGAATAATCCTGCCACTGCGAGGTTTTTCCCGGCGAATTTCTCGTTTCTCTGGAGAAGAGAAAAATGTCTCAAACATATTAAACTCATTTTCCCTGGACAAGTCAATCTACAAAAACGTTGTGTAGGAGGTGCTCACCATAGGCTTGGGTACAAAACCGCTCATTGGTCGGCCACGAACCATATGCCTACGGAACTTCTTTTGTGGAGCACATTGTACTGCTAGGGAGAGGCCTGAGAAGGAAATAAGAAGAATCTTCCAGGAAAAATTCAGGATCTCATTTTAATTTCGAGGTTTCCATTATTTATTGTGGGTACAGCGAATTTCACGGTAATATTTTATTTAATGCAACATTTTACCATCATATTTTGGAAAGGTACAACTGCAAACCCAATGTTCACAGCTCTGAAACAGGAATGCCAATCCATAGAGTTTATTTTGTTATGAAAAAAAAACTACTGAAAATTTGACACAGGTCAAAGATGCTTCAAATAAAAACCAACCCAGTAAAACCAAAGCGCACAGCTTCAGGAGCGCCATGACAAGAAAGTTTCATTATCTTTATGCGCTTATTCCGGCACATTTCTATCAGGCGCGATAAGATTTTGTGCGAATAAGCGTTGCTCGAACTCAGCCGATAAGGCGAAGTCGCCGAAATACCAGGTATATGTGCAGGTGTGTGAATCTTTTCCAAACTGGCAGTAGATCGTGTAATCTCAGGATCTACAGGAGTTCGAATACTACACCACAAGCAGGTCGGGTAACCGACCTTGACAACGACATGATGACAGAGTTATATCCGAGTTGGCGCAGACTGAGCAGAGCACCGTCAGGAAAGTCAGCGGTTAGTCCCTGAACCGTGTCCCATCATCACTTGGACGAGACTGCACGAGACCCATGGTAAAAGCGCAGATGGGATTCGATCAGCTTATGTCTTCCCTCTTTTGTGACGACGACAAGAAGCCGAAATGTATAGTCTGTGTGTATAGTCTGCGAAAAAAATCGGCGCACACGCGTTCGGCACACAAGGGTAGTCATGCGTCGCGTGCGCGTCGCGGTCGATGTCGCACCGACAGCCTAAGATCTCATGGAACCAGAGCCCGGATGCATCACTGAGATTACCCAGGGTAAATGCATTGGAATCTGCATGGATAAACTTATGGAGTATTAGCACGTTCACCTTGAGGAATTTCAACGAGGTCGTGACACCGTAGCGCTGTGGCGTCTCCAGAAAACGGTTGAACTCCAATATCGATGACGACGCGCACTCACCGAGTGTCCGCCGATTTTTTACCACCCACACGCTGTCGAGTGGGCGGAACAAAGCATTCCGATCAAGATTTCGTTGAACACAGTGGGGAAAACCGCATCGCTCTAGTTTTCCACTTAAACTCCATACTAATTCATAATTCATAACATGCAAAATTGATTGATCTGATCAAATGTTGATAGTAGACTCTTGCAGGGGTTAAGGTTCATTCATAGTGTGGCACTTTATACGAAGTTTGTGGGGGGGGGCGTTCGGGGCTTGTATAGTAGTTTTTTTTCAATCACCATACGAAGAGCGAATAGCAATCAGATAGCGACCGAATGGCAACCGAACACCAATAGCGCCTTCAAAAAGCCCCTGAGCAGCGACAAAGATGACCCAGACCATTTTTGCAGCGCGCGACAAAACTGAGCGAGCATATTTTTCTTCGTAGAATCGCAATTCTTCTGAACAAATTGAACTTCGTCAACAACGAAAGATTAGCTTTGCCATGGTAGGTGTGTCTAGCTCTTCTCATTGTTTGGGTGTGTGTTTGTCCGTAAATTCAAACATTTGAAGCAGTGTCCTTTATACTATTTTTTTTGTTTCAGCTACTTTGTTCATGGATGACGATGAAGTTACTTACTTAGTCCTAGAATGCCTTCTGGAGATGATAGCTGGGCCAATGAGGCGCACGTCTCCTACCTGGACCCCAGGTTCAGAATATTAATACACAGAATAAAACGAAAAGCTGTCTCTCCAAGAAGCCGTTCAGTTTTAACAAAGAATTCTACAAAAATCCAAACAAAGTGAAAGAATTACGGGAGATTAAGAAAAGATGCTCTTGTGCTCACTCTGAACTTTCTGCCCGCGGTCGACCCGCGGTACGAGGTCGATCCGCGGTGGATCCGCGGTTGCCCGCGATAAATCCGCACATACCCACGGTGGACAACCGGGAGTGACGTCACTCCCGCGCTGTGCCCGCACATGCCCGCGGTGGACCCGCAGTAACACTGCTATCCGCGGTGGACCCGCACATGCCGCACGGTGGACCCGCACATGCCCGCGGTGGATCCGCGGATGACTTTGCCCTTTGAATTTGCATATCCGGACACCATTCAACTTCTTCCACTTGTTTCCTTCACAGTAATCATTGTCTCACCAATCTATTTCATGTGTCTCACCTTACCTCTGGACTGGAAATTTCCGTCGATAACCACCTCTAGAACTCGACTGTTTTTAACTGTTTGTTTGTAGCTCATTTTGTAGCTCTTGATGTGCTCTTTGCAAACATTGCAACCTCGTTGTTCAATTTTTGCAGCTTCTGCTTTCGTTTTCTTCCTTCGTTCATGCCGTGTTCTGTTTTAGCGGGATTTGGTCTCCCAGTGATCGCCCTCGGTTTCGCGATATCCAGTGTCTCTGTCCCCTCATTTTACTACTGACGAGGGGGTAAGTGAAGGATCACTCCATTGTTTCCTTATCCCTAAAAACCTCTCCGTTTGTTCCAGGTCGACAGTCAACTGGAGAAATCCCGTCTCCTCTGTTAGCGTCGATCGCGTCGCAGTGATGTCGTTCCGGTGTCAGGTGCGATTTCAATATACCAACAATCGGCGATCGTTCAGTGGAACTGGCGCGCAGAGGGCCTCTTTTGAAGTATTCCCACCACCTCCCGTGCGGTCCTCGCATCATTAGTCATCGCTACAGGAGCCATCGCAACCTTCGGTAATGGTATCGGTTGCCTTCGAATTGTTTTCTTTCTCTTTGAAGTCTTACTATTCAGCTTTCATCCTTCCGCGATCCAACCTCTGATCAGCTGCGACCCACGCCGCGTCCTCTGCCGCTTCCTACCCCTTCGCAGTCGTCGAAACCGAAATTGCTGAAGACCAATGTAACTCAATGTGAGGATCGGGGAAAAACTAATGGTGCTGCATTGTTTGTGGTTTTTGAAAGTGTCTTTTTCAGTATGCATATAGCTTGTTTTTAGAAGAGGAAGAAGATTTGAACCTCATTCGATTCGTTCTTATTGAAGAGCTTGCTTTATGAATTACGGTGTTCTTACATATCGGTTCCTTGCCATTGAAGAGCTTTGAAGAGTCCACGAAATAGTTATTTAATAAAGTGAAGTAAATAAAGTGAAGCTATAGTTCATTATATGGTATGGTTCTGTTAGTACTATTTTACAACTGATATCGTGCATTCCATAAGGTGGGAAAGACATGTATTTCATTTGCACGCTTCCCGCGGTGGATCCGCACATGCCCGCGGTGGCGCCGCAGTACATCCGCGGTGGATCCGCACATGTGCACGGTGGATCCGCACATACCCGCGGTGGGTCCGCACATGCCCGCAGTGAACCCGCAGTAAATCCACGGTGGACCCGCACATGCCCGCGGTGGCGAACCGCGGATCCACCGCGGGCAGAAAGTTCAGAGTGATCACATGAGTATTCCCTACGTCAATGAGCGACAAAGGCCTGCCGCGCACCCCTCTTGCCGCCCGGCGAGAACAAAATTCTGAGTTGGGCTTAGGACGACATTTTTAGCAACAAGTAGGAACTCTAAAGAATAAAAAATCAGATAGATTGGGGCAATTCTTTTTTGCCACATTTCCCTCGTTGCCATATAGTTCATGACAGCATTTCATTAGTTTGAAGTCCAAAGACAAAGGAAAAGGAGATGCCGGGTGTTTCAGAAGTCTAACTATTGAACGCTTCATACAATAAATTATTTATTTTGTTCATGTAAGTTTGTTTTCAATTGAAGAATCGTACATAATTACAGCGATGGCTAGATATTTAATACGCAGTTGAAGATTCAGTTCTTTGTAATTAACGTGCTATGATTGACTTGAGCATCTCTGGATCTCTGGAAAAATCAGCAATTGCACGTACAATCTTAATCTTCGCATTAACAGATACTATATCCTTTTGAGGTACGGTCATGTTCATTAAATAGCAAAGATGCTTGACTTGACTTGAATGTGTGAAGGCATCTCACCCCGATATTTTCCTATTAGATTGTACATAGATACGTAAAATGAAAAGGAAGAAGCATTCACCAAAACAGCAGGTTCATCTTAGTTCGTAGTCCAAATTTTTCACATAACGTGGGCCTTTATATTCTGTCATGAGATCCCAATCAAGAGGTTCCGAGTAACTCAAGTGGTATGCCTGGAAAGTTATTCTTACGTTTTAATTTCAGGTTTCGGTATGATCTGTTTATAGATAGATACGCCACATTCATCAGTACAAGGGTGTCATGGCAACAACAAGGATGCGGATATAACATGCACCAGCATTAGTAACAACGCGAGGGATGAAACTAAGGAAGAAAAGATATTAGCGATAGATTCGATAAGCTGACCACAATAGATCAGTTGATGCCAGTACTAACACACAACGCAAAACGTAAAATTTTTTGCATTGGTTTCTAAGCGAAATTGAATTTGATAGGATTGTTCAGATGCTTACTTGCATCATATACTGGGAAACTGGACACGAAACTAATTAGGCCATTCCTCAGAAACTTTAAGGCATATGTGCCGGCCCAATATTGGCACAGGTGCCGACGTGAACATGCACATGTGCCCATTTCTGCAGTGGCGCCATTTCGGGCGCCAATGGAGAGATCTGTCTTGGTGGCTGTAAAAACCACGTGCAACTTTGCGTTGTGAATCGAGCGCAGAATCATCCACGTGTGCACCTTTCCTGCGTCATTACCGAGAATTTCTGCCATGCCTACTCAATGTGGGGCTGAACCTATGCCACCAATGAACTGTATTTGGCGCCAGTCCTAGAAAGTTCCCGTGATTTGCGTTCATCCTAGGCGACACCGGTGCCCGAAGTTTCTGAGTTGAGGCCCGGTCGCGAGGGCGACTATTTGATCTAATGTGAGATAATAAAGGATTCTTCGTGCAATCTCCTTTAATTATGAATGATTCTTTCTGACATCCTTTTATTTAATATGTAGCAGTAGCGGGAATAAAGCACAAACAAAAACAGATGCTGAAAAGAAAAACACCTGCATGGCTGCTTCAAGATGTGCAGCAATGTGGTCATAATCTGGTATTGAATTGTACTCTAGAGTGTCGATATACAGAATTATATTTGCCATGTACTCTTCTGGTGTGTGCTTGAGAACCTTAAGTGAAAAGGTAAATTGTCACAATCATAATGTGCTCACTCTCTTCAAGCAGATCCAAAGACTAATAACCTTCCTCAAATTTTGTTCAAGGCGAAGTTGTTGCTTGTACATTTTTACTTCAGCTCGATCAGCCCCCTAAACAATAGCTTGCTACTTCAAATTCTAGATGCAAGGTTCAGAGAGCTCACCCGACAATGCTTCCACGGTAATTGTCCTATCATCCATTCTAAAACCATATACCACCATGCCTCAACGTCATCTTTTCGACATTGATCTTTCTTAAAAAAGACATAATTTTTTCCAAGTAGTTCAGTGAGTTGGGGTGAAAGGAAACCATCTCAAGTGCTCCAATGCTAGCGTATCTTGTTGTCCCACGGAAAGCTGCCTTCTCCCTCATATATCGCAGGTCTTTCTCATCTGTCCTGCAACGGAAAAATGCAAGCAATAGTTCGAATCTATTAGGATGCACTCACTACTTGACACCGAAAAATGCAAGCAAACTCAATTAGTATCACGATATCGCTCCAACAGAACATCAAGATTTCGAAAGACACCGCATGCATCAACATAATGAGACTAGTTCTTTGTGTCAAATCGGCATCGACCAATCCTACCCGAACATGATGCAGCATTCTTGTCTGTTTCAGCATATATTCCACGAATTCGTGTAATTCGCGCTTATTTCGCATTATGCATGAGGTACTACTCTAGCAGAATACTTCTCTTGCGTGGTGATTTTGTCTGTCGTTTTCAAGTTTCATTTTGTTTTTATTTGTTTGTTGTTTTCCCTTATTTTCAGCTTCTTCGTTGTTGGACATGTCAAATGTTAGACGTAGCCTCATCGTCCATCGTAGATGCTGGATACAGTCGCTAGCGGAGCTGTGTTTCATGTTTTATTGTACCATCAGCTGTCCAAAATTGGCAAAACGATATACATCAACCGCATACACGACCATCTAAGCGCAAGTTCGACTATACATATTGTTTGCCCCCTTGGCAAAGGGCTACATTAGGGTTGTACGTCACCTGCATGATCGCATGTACCGAATCAGGTGACCATTATGCTGGTAAATGTATATGACAGCTCTGCGTTTGAGCATGACCACTCTGGGCTTCAAGCAGCACTTTGAGGAGAGATCAAGATCCCGCACATCTGGCTCTTGAAGCTGTCATTGAATGCTACTACGCAGCAATGCTTATTATGAAGTAGAAGTCACGATCCTTGAATTAGGAATTGAAATTCATGCAATCGAAAATTCCGGAGTGTTTCGTACTCAATGCCAATGTCCGAAGAGGAGCGGAAAATCTGAGTTCAGATATGCTTCATGGCAAAAAAAAAACGCCGGCCTATTCGGCCATCGCTAGTAACACCGCCCGTTCTGTGAACTGGCAGAGGTAGGCCTTCAGTTTTGCTAAGGATTTTGTGATCTGGGAGTATGACATCGCTGTTTGTTGTCAGACAGAGAAGGCGTTTATGTAACCATTTTCATGGACCAGTTTGACACTTCAGAAATAGCCTCACACCTATGCTCGTTCCGTGTGGGAAGGCAGATACATACGTTTTAAACTAACAAGGGAAGTGCAAGAGGCTAACACCGGGGATCCCAGCGAGCCACCCATTTTCAGAAGCCTTGTCTAAGGTGATTATAATGCATACATATTATTTTTGCCCAATGGTCAGGATGCGCCCAGGAGAGCGCGTCCAAGATTTTCTTCTTCGCTGCCATGGGGGTCCATTTTACAGGCGATTTATGCAACGTTGACGGCTCAAACTTACTGAGATTACTGTAATTGACTGTCTCATGGACTGTAGAGTGTTTGGAGACACAATTGTGAACGACCCTGCTCCGCTGGGTATGCGATCATAAGCAATTGCCACAGGCACGTGAGCCGTGGCGGAGTGGCCGAGTGGGTAGCGTGTCGGATTGTCAGCCAGAGGTCGAGGGTTTGGTTCCCGTTTGCGGAGTCCATTTTGCATTTTTGAATTTGAGGCTTTTAAACTTGTTTAGAGTATTTCTAATGACTAAAACACATCAGATACAGGAAACTCCAAATGTCCGCAGTCAAGAAGGGCGTGACCACGACGCGGCTTTAGGCAGAGACACAGGCGCTCTTCATGCTGCCACTGGTTGTCTGCAGAGTCAGAGAAGCCAGAGGCAGCATAGAGAGCGACTGTGTCTGATCAAGTAGCAGCGCCGTGGTCACGCCCCTCTTGACTGCGGACATTTGGAGCTTCCTGTATGTGCGCCATTACAAGAATTACTGCAGGAACTTCATCCGATTCGTTACTCACTCCGCCACCTAATCGCGGCTGCCATGATTGGAGCAAGGACTCATGGTCGCGTAACCAGGCGGAACCAGGTTATTCAAAAATGCGTCTGCAAACGTTCGATGATCCATGGGACAGCTAATCACGCCAACCACTGCTGGATTGCATGGCCAAAGTTCCATGAATCCAAGCCAGGACTCCATTGACAGCGTACTAAAAAATTGGTATTATTCAACCATCATGAACCCAAACTCTTCAAAAAAAAATTTTCGACTGAAACTTTGCATATGGGGGTTATTTGAGGCGCTGAACACGAATATCATATCCATTCTGTACCGTAAGGCTATTTTTGTAGGGTTACGGTAGGTGCACGGTAGTATGGGGTTGCACTTGCCGCAACCCTACAAAAATAGCGTTAAGGTACAAAATGGATATGATATTCGTATTCAGCACCTCAAATAACCCCCGTATGCAAAGTTTCAGTCCAGAAGACCTTTTCAAAGATCTAGGGCGTGTGGGAGATGAATGACGCCAAAAAGTCTTTGGCGCGCTCTCCTGCGCGCATCAGGACCATTGGGCAAAAATGATGTACATACATTAACATAGCCTTAGACAATGTTACCAAAAATGGGTGTTTCGTTTCGATCCCCGGGGTTAGCCTCTTGCACTTCCCTTGTAAGTTATGAATGAATCAATACCGTACCTGTATTTTCTACAAAGCCCGAAATCTAATATGTATATAGTATGTGGATTTCCGTCTTCCTCCCTACCAATGGCGAAGTTAGGTGGTTTGATATCTCGATGTAAGTATCCGCACTAGAAATAATCAGTTTTTCTTCGTGTGCGAGAAGTGGAGTTTAATAGTTGATGAACTTGGTAGAAGAAAGAAGTCTACAAATGACTCACTATATGAAGATCTCTTATGCCTGATAATGTTTGCTCTGCTGCTCGTATTCCAGTGGCCATCGAGAAGCGTCTCTCAGGATTTTCCATCCGAAGATCCCACAAATTCTTACCAACCTCAAATATCAGATATTTTCCGAGATAAATCTCTACGCTTCGAGAAAACCATAGCTGGCATTTCCAACCAAAGTCGCGATGGCATTTTAAAAGTGAACCAAGACTTACTAGCCTAATAACAACAAACATGAATCTGCCAGCAATTTTCCCGCGATCTTCATAACTTATGAAGTGAACCGAGTTAATCTTTCTCATTCCCTCGAGAACTTTTGCTTCGTGCCTCAAAATCTGAAAATGTTGAGAAGTGGTCCACAAAGCAACAGATCAACAACATATCGCTCTTGCTTTCGAAAAATGTCTCAGGCTTAGGCTATTCTGATTATGAGAGTTTACACGGCTAAGGTAAAGTGCAAACAAAAGACACAAGCGCTTCTAAGTTTTACAGTCGATTGAAGATCCAGAATGACGAAATCAGAATATAGGCGCGAATGACAACATAGTAAGCGAGTAGATGAACACCATAAAAAGAACAGAGATCATAGGCAGTAAGAGTGAACAAGACGCACTGGTGCGTAACTTAGCTACTAAAGGATTAGAAATCTGCCTAAGCTACATGGTGATGATTCACCAATTCTAAGGTCATTCAACACTAAACTTGAGTGTTTCAGTGATATATAGCTTTCTACACATTTTATGTACAAGTGAATCTGTCAACTTGTTATAAGACAGCTATTATAAAGTCATACAAACGCATTTCATTGAGACGAACAATTTTTCTAGTTTGATTGATTTATTGCGTCTTATTTACAACGCTATGGATACAAATACAGATAAAATACGATTTCTGGTTGAGCAGTTACCATTACTAAGAAAATGTTATCAATCAATCATATTGATCTATGCTACACATATCTTGTTAGTAATCATATTGATCTATGCTACACATATCTTGGACCTAACAGCTCGTTTGAACGAAGCGCTGGAACATCTGGTGGGGATTCTCCTGCTTATTATGATGTATGCAGTTCCTGCCCTGACAGTAAAGCTAGTTGCCCTTATTACACGCCATAGGTGCGATAGGGGGGAGCCGGGGGTCTGCGAAATGAAGGGGGTTTGAGGGGTCTGAGGCCTGTCAGAGGTGCCAAAAGTGAAGGGGTCATGGACTCCGAGGTGGGGGAGAGGGGGTAGCGGCAGCTTTCTTAGCGCCGGCTGTCACAAAAAGGTGACGACGGGGGGGGGGGGGTGGAGGTCGTCACATTACAAACGTCAAACGTAGGTGTTGTTCATAATTCAGTTGCCGTTTGCGTTCATCTATTTAGGCAAGCTCAGGTATATCCTTTCATCTCCACCTAATTGGCGGCGGCGGCACGATGACTCATCGCCTGGACGAGGAAAATCTGGCACTAATTTCAACATGAAAAAACATTCAAATTGCGGTTCTTTCCAAAATGGGAGGGTCCGAGGAATATCAGCACTTCATATCCACCCTCCTCGTGTCCGATACCCTATAATTCACCCACGGCAACCCCTTCCCTTTTGATCATTTTGAAAAGTGCCAAAAAACGGCTGTTTTCCCTTATAACTTCCTTATTTGAAACGTGGACATATTAATGAAGGGTACATAGTGACCACTTTTTGTGAAATTACACCTATATCACTCGTCACTTCTTCTGGAAAGACGTTGTAAGTCGTTCCCGCTAAGGATGAAGGGTACCGGAGCCGGCCTCTTAACGACGGCTCGGGTTCTTGCTCTGCGCCCTCCTCCCTCATTGCACTGTCTCGCTTTTGGCCGAGCCAATGTACTGGTTTTGGCTCCATCCCCTCCTGCACAGCGCAGGACAGATTTTTACCCATCATATCATATACGGATCGATAGGGAATTTCTTCTATTTCACTATAATGTCTTGATCGTCTCGTTTGGTTCAATGGTTGAAGAGAAATTTGCGAAAAACCTACTGTTTCTCGCTATTTGCGTCGGTCTCAAAAACCTCAACTTGGTTCCCGTAAGATATTCACTAGAGGATTTGCAATTGGTTTCACATTATACAGTTTTTCCTCCTCTTCTTCCCAGGACTGTCCCATTTTTGATTCACTCTCTATTAATACTTGTATTAGCCATCGAACTGAAAGTGCCACAAAAAGTATTGCTTTCGAAAAATGCAAACGGTTCCGCAAGTTTTGACTTGTTCTATGCAAACAGAGTGCCTTCCTCATCTCCTAGGTTTCAGCTATCCAAGGATACCCTTCACCCTATGGAAATTTTCACTCACAGCCGTGTTATTCCTTATTCCTTCAACCCCTTGCAATCCGTCCAATTCAGTAGTCTAACTCGAATTTCGTTACCTATGAGACATTCGTTCCGGCCGACTCACACTGCAGACACATTTATTATAATCCTTCATTAAATGTTTAATTGTCTCATTAATTGTCCCTAATAATATGTTTCCGTCTAACATCCTGATATTGCCTTCTGTTACTTCGTCTTCCCCTCATTTGCGTCCTTCTTCTCATTTCTTTCATCGTTTCCATCACCCGAAAAGAAATTTTATTAATTTTTTACCGGGGTTTTACCCCGGTCTCCTCCCCTTCGCTTAAGTGAAAGGGGTCTGTTGGACCCCTGTCCGAAGTGAAGGGGGCGAGAGCCTCGGCTCCGACTATCGCACCTGTGGCTGCGACCGTTCACCACCACAAGTTTACTCACAATGGTTCTTAGAGCATCCCCAGACTTCGCCAGCAATCGTGGCTGTCGTCGCGATCGCCGGCGATCGCCACATGGATAAAGTGAATGAGGAGACCCCGGACGTAACAGGTGTGATATTTTTGTATTTTTTTGGCATTGTAACGTGGCAGTTGATACGTATCATTTCCACGATCCTTATCTCTTATATCGCCGGTTCATTTCTATTCATTTTGAACTGGCGAAGTCTGGGGATACCCTAATTCCCAACGCCTTCATCGGGGAGACCGGTCCGAGCATTTCGAAACTCATGGTATGCAGGCCGGTGTCATTGATCGGTCTTACACAGATTTGGATCTGAAAGTCGATAGTCTATGCTGCAAAAAGTAATCAGTACCAAAGGACGATCTGTCTTTTTCTTGTGCGTCGTGCGGAGAGGAACGGTGTAGGACTCCGGTCTAAACTCTCGAGAGACTGAGATAGCTTGAAGTGATTAAAAAACCCAGTGGTTGGAAGCAAATGTCATAGTTGTCGCAATTCAATGTGCTGAAGGGATTCCGTCTGGCGAGTATACTGTGAGGGAGGAAAATATGGCATTTATCGACCATCTCATATTGTAGCTAGCATTGATTCCTTCGTGAAGTTCGAACAAAAGTGAAAAAAAGCTTGTCAGTTTGACGGGATTTCAAAAGAATCAAGGATGAGAAGAAAAGAGTGCTTTTTACAGCCTCTGAACAATCCGTACCTGCTTTTTTACTTTATATGATTCACATTTCATTGCTAACTCTTTGCCATCTTCAATACGACGTACTCGAAATACTGCGCCAAACGATCCTTTACCAAGTATCTCCAAAATCTGAAAGATCCAAATGGACCCACCTAGTCGTAAAATAACAATCGACCTTATAATTCTAAAACTTACTTCGTAAGTACCCTTTCTACTTCTGATCACATCCTCGCGCTCCTTTGGCATATCATTCATAGGATCGTCCTTAGTCATCCCTGCCACATCCGACCAACAATTGCCCCAAAATGAACCTCACAACTTGCCAGAGCACTTGGGAAATCAACAACGAATCCTCACAATCAGTTCATTAGCAATATAAATGTGGGAACTCTGTAGTGATGTATTTCATCAACATAACTGCGTTTTTTTAGTGTTGCTTTCTTGTTTCCCGACTAAGAGACTTAAAGAGACTTATCTACAATGTACAAATTTCCCCCCACGATCTTTGATGAAAGGAAAATAGGATGGCTAGCAATGTCTAAATTCCTGACTGTGAGGCCCGATGGTTCACTAGGTCATCAAAGAATCCACGGCCGAGACATTTAGGTACACCACAATACACGCTGAAAATGCAAAATTTAGTAGAACAAATGAGGAGCAACGAAGAAAACGACAAATGAACTGTGGACGTCCAAGGGGTCCTGGCGCGGCTTCGGCGATGGGGCTGGGTGACAACGTCGGGGACGTGCCGCCGTCAGGAGGGGATGGTGAATCCTGGACTGAAGTGGTTCCTCTGGAAAAAGATCGGGGGCCCGCGCTTGTTTCGCGCCTTCGCGCCTGATCACTTCCGTGATCACCGCCCCCCTCTCTTGATCTTACAACACCCTCCTTTTTACGGGCAGTTTGCCTGACACTGACACCGTAGGAAAAAGTTGTCGCGAACGCGACCATTTTTACCTACGTGACTGACCGCGGTGTGCAGAGCATATTTGCGTGCTATCCTTTAGAACAGGCCGTTGAGCAGCGATGGGCAGAAGTCCGTTCGACCCGATGGAGGACGGTCGGCTCATAATCCATAGCTTCACCTCGGCAATCGTGTTGCAAATCTCAGTAGAACTACCCGTAAAATTAGTAGAGCTCAGATCCAAATTCTTTGAATAAGTCATCCTCAGGTGCAGCCGTTGCGTCCTAATTACGTATATGAAGTGGACTTGTATAAAAAACTATACTAATACCACAAACACAAAACCCAGCTGGTCTGCCGCGTCCTGCGGACTATGCGGCGCGGTTTCGTTCTACGGAGTGCAGTGATTGATGCTCACTGTACAGCTCGTCTAGTCACTTTAAAATTTATGCACTAGACCTTTACTTGCCAGCCAAAATGAGCTCATAGATTGGAAAAAACGTCTTCCTGGCCAGTAGTAGCTGAACCACTGAAAAGTGGTAGGTGTAACGCATACGTTTCGTACAAGTTTTTTTAAATGTCCCATATTCCAGTGTGGTAGAAACTTCCTGTTTTCGAAACAAATTCGCTCATGTGTTCAGGAAGAAACCTCAACTCTCTTCCTAGTTTCTCAAAACACCGATTAAAACCTGCCCAGTCTAATCTGTAATTGTCGTGGATACCCTCGCGACTCTGGCCTGGTGAAGCCTACAGGTGCGATTAGCTGAGCGGATTAGGCATCCCTCTCACCTGTATACGGTAGGCGAGACGTACGTCTCTACTAGTCAGCCAGGTGGTTTACTTCATACTACTATAAGTGTCTTGATGTCGTCGTACACCGGTTACGAACGTGCGGAATTCTTCGATCCGTCGTATCTGAATCAGATACCCGTCGCGCAGTACGATTTCTACCAGCCGCCGCAGCCGCATATTGAGCCTGTTATCACTGGAGAGCCTGTGTAAGTTCTATTATGGATATTTTGCTGTTTAATGGCTGTTAGCCTGTAGTGCTGCATAAACGGCGTCCCCACAAAAGTCGGACTTCTCCAGCTGCAATATGGGAATCACTGTGTGTGGTGGTGATTCGCGAGGTCAAACCTCGCCGGAAACCCCGAAAACGCCACCAGGGGCTGCTTTTATTGCATGATACGACTTCAGCCGCACACCTTTACTCAGAGTGAGCTGTCCGGCCGACAGTGGCTGGCTTTATCCTTGCTCTCATAAATCACTTATTGTCAATTATTCCATAACTAACCTAATTTGAATGACAGTATGGAGTTTCTATAATAATTCCGCCCCAACTGTTTCAGTATTCCATACGGATGGCGTCCGGATTGGTCACGACCTACAGAATGGATACCGCCAGCACAGATTCTACACACACTACCACAGGAACAGCGAACATATGGGTAAGGGAGCCGAACCGACTGATTTTGAAGACTGCGACGCTCCCATCCATGCCAGAATTCCTCGCACAACTTTACTACTGTTCTCGTGGAAATGTCGAAAAAAAATCGCCCATACTTTGCTTCGAGGACAGGGGAAAAGGGTCCCTTCATACGCCCATCTCAAAATTCTCACGCATTCTGTCCCCTAATGACACTTTTATGGTGATGGTAGGTATGAACGGTACCCTGAAACTCTTCGAACGCTCATTTCGAAATTTTCTTCCATTTTTGCACGAGATTCCACAATATCCTCCTTTTTTTGGCTTCAATGCTGTGAGTCCCTCATGCAAGCCAATGACCTTCACAGCCCTTCAGCCTATGCTTACCCTTACTTCATTTATCTACCCAGAACCCCTGCAGCAAGTTGGAAACAATGATTTCTCAAAAGCAAGTTTCAAACAAGCTGAAATAAACTAGTTTACAAGCTTTTGCGAAAATCAGCTTGCAAACTAGTATGACGTCATCACCGGCGTGAAAAAAATAGTTGCCGATTAAATAGTTGTTGCAGAGGTTCTGAGTATTTAATTATTTTATACAACATACGTTTGCACCGCGTTTGAAATAATGTTTCATGAGCCAAAGAAACGCAAAGAAACAAAGAAAACTGGCCAAACGCAACTCAAAAAAGAGAAAATAGGCGAAAAAGTAGGCCTGAAAATGATATGTCTCCATGTTCGTTCATTTTCGAACCTAGGCATTTCCTTCGGATAAAGTCGTAACGTTAGATTTTCAATAAAAGTTCCATCATAACAGCCTAGTGTAGGAAAGAAAAGACCCATAAGAAAGGTTCAAGGAATCATCGAAAAATAAAATAGGTTTCACCTAAACGTCCACATCCGGGTGGTTTGAACGGTCGTTTTTACCACAATCCATGAACTGACCAGACGTACAGCTGCTTCTAAACGAATTTAGCGTCGATTTACTACCTCAAGCAGTTACTCTACTTCTTCTTTCTTCCCCATTTGCAGAACCTTTTTTATATCGTGGCTAGCGAACATTACACATTAGGTTCATTTTTTGTGGATCCGAGACCCGTTAAGAAACCTCTAATGTGAAGCCGCGTCAGAATACAAACTACGGACATTAAATCTCGTTGAAGCTCACTAAACCTGTGTCCTTTCACTATATCCACTCGCAGGCCGTTTCATTTCTTGGTATTTCCGAAGCTACACAGTAACGGTAAGTACGAAAAGAACATGCTTTGATGTCCAGGGGCGATAGCGTTGGTGAGCTTCGTTATCTGTCTAGCAGGCGATGCAATCACAGCTACGGTGAGGATGAAAGAAAAGAACAACATGAATTTTTCGAACTGTGCTGCAACACATAAATTCTCGCCCAGCTCAACTGTCTATCAGAGGGGCTATCAATCGCACAAGAATTTCGATATCACCAAAAACCGTGCTATGGAACTAATCTTTTCGACACCTTCCATGCCAAATCTCCACTTAAAGGCAGCACCCACATAAATTTCCATGTCTGAGATTTCGGCCGTTTAGGGTATTTATGTAGAAGTTGTCTCGACAATCCTACGAAGGTTGCACCGTCGTACACACCAGCATGCTCAAGATATAAAGAGTACGATGTATGAGTTGCCTGACTCCCTAAGGAACTCTTGCCAAGCAAGTTTCCAGTTTCCAAAGGTGTACAGGCAACCACAGTTTTCCGGAGAATGTATCGTCCCTGGCCATCAGAGTGCGAATGTTTTACCTGTTCTAATTTCTGTAATATGTACTTTCTATATATTCCCTTCCTGACAAGCCTCAGAGCATGTCAGGTAATTTGTCAACAATACGGTTAGATTATACAGTAGTAGCAAGGTACACAGACATAGCGATGGCATGTTCAAGAGTATCACGTCTTTCATGGCCCTGTTGTTCAGTAAGCAGTCACATGACATTTAGTAGCAAATCCATTGGAGCCAATCTTATCCAAAACAAGTTTGTTGAAGGTATTTTGAGTATTATGAAGAAATTCCCCGAGAGTATACAGGTTTCTAATGCTCTAGCCTGACAAGTAAGGAAGTGCAAGATGCAGCGAATGTTGTCATGAAGAAAATATGGCTCTTATTCAGATTATTCCCAACCAGTACACAAGAAATGTAAAGCGATCCTGCTTCATTTAAAAATTCCATCCTTTTCATGGTATTTGGCAGTACAAAAAAGGAGATCTTTCTCGAATCACAGTTATACCAGCATTGCTTGGAAGTATTGTACTCGATTCATATGGAAATACTGCAAAATATACCGAAAGTAAAGGTCAAGTAGTTGATAATAACGGCGCGGCTCATCGGTGAGCCGCGCGGTCG
>JBAJFG010000017.1:0-206653 GCA_037903475.1 Ancylostoma caninum | reverse complement strand
TCCGTTTGAACAGCCAACTGAAATGCGGACTTTTAAGGGTGGAAAACACAAGGGTAGCAACGTGAGCATTGGAATAGGTAAGGCAGGAACCAATGATATTTTTATTGTGAAATCGAACGCTTCCAGTAACCTCTATATTAATAAGCTGTGCGCGAGATTTGTATAGGAACACGTACCAAAAATAATTTTGATGAATCAGAAATCTATGGAGAGTTGACTGTAACACTTACACTTCGCAAAAATCCAAACTGCGTTCAAAGTTTATCGTTTGGCATACCCAGTGCTCTAGCTTGACACCATTTTGGGCATTTCTCAAATCCCCCTTTTTTACAATAATTTTAGACTGCTTTATAGTGAACATGTGCAGTCGCAGCCATTTGAGTTTTGGTGTCCAGCTGGTATCGCCTCGCAAACGATACCGCGGCGCGGTTCTGTTACGGAAAATGCTCTTGCATGTTCTGATACCCATCACGCAAATGTAGCGCAGCACGAGCATCTCTTGGGGTCAGGAAGGAAATGTAGCCCGCTCGCAACTTACAACTAGCAAAAAGCACCTCGAAATCAGTGGACGAAGGCCCATTTCTAAGATTCATTTTGAAAACTACAAGGCCCGTAGTAAAGTGTCATCGCGGTCAGATCAGCTGCCTGCACAACTCGTCGCCACGCTTATGGCGATGATCGTACGCGCGACGACCTTCCAACACTGAGGGATGGAAGATCATCACCATCCGTGGCGGTGCTGCCAGCACGTGTAAGCGGGGAGCTGATCTCATCGCGCTGAAGGGCGATGATCGCCATTGCTTGGCGAATAGATAGTGTGCGGAGTGATGAGCCGCCGAGTGAAGTACTCGGGGCATCTCACTCGGAGTATGGTGATGGTGTGAAGGTACGTATGATCAAGTGCGCGAATTGCACAGAATGCATCTGAGCCTACGGACTTAGGCACGTTGATTTTCACCCAACAGCACAGAACAAGCTCGGACGTGCACGACTTGTCAGAAGCACAGAGCTCCTTCCGGTGCTTCTGACAATTCGTACTCGTTCTAGTTTGATACTCGCAATGGTTCATAACTGTCTCACACGCTAAAACAGCCCCGAAGTGATGTGGGAGTACGTGGTTGCACGTACATTTAATCACTTTTCATGACGTTCCGTCCGTCCGATTCACCGTGGCGATGATCACCATACTCCTCTCCAACGCGAACTGCGATCATCACCCTGAAAGTGATGTGCGATGATCGCACTGGACACTTTACTACGGGCCCAAATTTACATTTTTCCTGGAGAAAAGTGTGGCTCTGCGTGCACCGCATCCTTCCATTTCGTACCCCACCGCACCTCGTCCCAGAGGGAAAGCTGAGAAATGCATTATGACACCGGATAAAAACATTCGTTCAAGAAAATCTAGTCACTAATCTACGACCTGCCTCATGCAGTTTGTCAGCAGTTGTAACAAATATGATCATTTCCCGGTGTGGATAGAGAACACGTGGTTTACTCGATCTTAAATCATAAGCCTCACGGTACCGGGCGTAGAACACACCTACACACTTGATACTGCCAGTTTCATTTTTTCTAAAATCGGGTTCTACATGCCAGAATTCTGGGATGAACGGTATGCTCTTTTCAGTGCTTCTGCATTTTCAAAGGACTACGAGGTAGGTGAGGGATCGCTATATAGCGTAGAATACATATTTTCCATCTCAAGTCAATAATTTGCACATGTTCTTCCTTGCTTGGATGAAGGAGACGATGAAGTATTTTTGACTCGAAACAGAATCTCACTGGAGAAGAACATTGTTGTAGTCATTGGCCTCAACGCTGACCTTTTGAAAAATACGGCTGTGCACGAGATTTTCTTCTCAAATTGTTTAAAAAATTGTGAAGTCTTTACGGACCACATTCTAGCCTGGGCAATTCGAGATCCACTCGTAAATCGCTTTTCAAACAAATTCCATGAAGCTTGCCCATTGGAACTGCGGGAAGCAAAAATCAGCGAGTCGGTAACACTGATTACCAAAACTTGGAGACCCTCGCTACTATTTTTTTTTTGTTTTGCATAAGTTTGCAAGGCGAATTGATAGCCGAAAAATAGCGTCAGAAGGAACATTTCCAAAAACACTAAGATGCGAAGAGTTAGCTGGGAAAATCACACTTCCTTAATCTTCTTAGCTGGGAAAATCACACTTCCTGTCCTTAAGCGTTAGGAAGTGCAGCAGCTGTCAAAAATATATGATCAGCGTCATTTCGATAAGAATATCATTTACTATAAATCGCCTCTGGATTTAGTATCTCCAGCACCATCTTCTGAAAAAAATGAAGAGTTGACACAAATTCGACCGCCTCGACACCTTCTGCCTATTATTCCCACCACATGATACTGTTCTTTTCCTTTGCTGCTCATATGCGAAGAGCAAAGTATGTACGTAAATGGTCGAATTTAGCCAAAAACCTGCTTCTTTGTGTCTCACGAATAATAACCACATTAAAGTTCTTATCTGAATACCAGAATAGATGCTAGTACCTGAATTCATAGGAGGATCCTTCATCTGAATGGTTGCCTTTTTTGAAATTATTGAAAATTCTTTTTTTTCTCATTTTATTGGACTTTTTGAGGTTGGAGTTCTGAGAAGAACACATAACCACTCATTATAGATTGGCAAGTCACATATCCTGTCATTTTAAACTAGCGATAACGAGACAGTCCTAAAGCTTGCTCCATATATTCCGCTCTTCAGTTGTTTCTGTACTTTTAACAGCGTCAGTTCCCACATGTCTCTGCTCCATTCGCCAATTATGTAGTTGGAAACCTTAAAGCAGCTTTGAATTAAAGGCCATGGCTAAAAGGGGTTGTGTAATTGTGAGTAAGAAATACTTAGAGATTTTTTTAAGTTATAGGATTTTCAGGAGCTTTTTGGTTAATACTGAGGAACGTTTAGTATCACTTACAATCAGCAGATCAACTTACAGTAAGGCCGACTACGAACTGCTGGAACTGGACGGGAATTTCCATCGGAGTTGTACCGTCGTAGGCTACATTTGTGATGATATCTGCTTTTACTACACAGGAATTTCCTGGAATGCCGGCTGAAAGAAGCATTATTAGCAATTAAAATGACACTTCGCTTTAAAGGACACCAGCACAATTACCCACCTGAAGGCGGAGTAGGTTTATCAGCAGCTACAGAGCAGTTCATTGGATTATAGTAGACAGTCGGTTTGATCTGACTAGCTATATTAGACACCTGGCTCTCGATTCCTGCGCTCCGTGCTTCCTCTCTAATGGCCACTGTCACCTGAAGACAAGTGTACCATCTTTTGAATTCTCTCCACATTCGTATTTTCTTGTAATGTACCGCGCTTTTAACGTATTTCTGGACATTTGCCACGGCTTCTGCGGATGTCTTCGAGAATTTTGGGAATTTCGCGAGCACACTCTTCTGGTCGATGGAGAAAGCGAACTTCAGAGGGATCGTTAGAAGTCCTCAGACACACGACCGCCCCTTGCGATGCATTATAACGGCCACTCCCCCGACAGCAGCAGAATAGACCTTCACCGCCCCGACAGTGGCAGAATAAAATTCTCGGAAAGTAGCTCCACGCTGACTACCGCGCTTTGCGTTGCAGAATGATTGAGTACCGCCCCGACAGTAACAGGATAGATAAGCCATGCCCCGATAGCAGCAGCACCGATGTCTTCCGCCCCGACAGCAGCAGGATAAATAAGTCTACCTAAACTCTATGTGGACTACAGCACCTTGCGTCGCTCTCGCTGGCGACTGCGGATCTTTGGTGGCGAACAATCGCGTCGGTCGCCGATGTTGGCCAGCGACGGCGACGCAGGTACCATGCTCCACGTGCAATAGTATAGTAGCAACTTAATCATGCTCTTTCACTACGTCACGGGAAACTCAAAGTAATTTAATCACGGGAAACTCAAAGTAATCTCAAAGTGTTATGGCGGTATTAGTAGTACTAGAGTGCTAGAGTGTGTTGTTAGAAAAAATTACGTCCCTAAAGATGTGTGGATTAATCGAAAATTTGTGGAGTAAATGTCGTAATTCGTAAAAAATTTAAAAGGATAGACGAATGGTTGATCAAACAATTCTGCAATGGATTTCAGAGTTCTAATCCGTCATCGCTACAAACTGGCGTAGGAGTTTTATGCTGAACAGTTCACCATCCCTACTTCCGGAAAATGGAAATCAAGGTGATAGATCCAATTTTTGTGCCACGCTAGTAGCAGCCGTTCATCACATGCTATTCAATGCATGAGTAGATTTGGGCTGATACAGTACTAGAGTACATACAAAATGTGAAGGAGATGACATTTCGAAAAGTAAACTAGGTGCAATAATGTGCTCGCATAAGTTTGCTAAGAACACAGCAAGATAGGATTCATCTATTGAAAATAAAAACCTTCAGAAATTTTTTACGACGAATTAACAAGAATGCATTCGTTGCACACGATATTTATACACGACCCATCCTGGAAATTAAATTACAAGGGGAAAGATTTGTACAGATTAGTTTTACAGATTAGTTTTTTTTTTTTTTTTTTCATAAATATTGACGCACTGAAGTTGTGCTGTAAAAAGGACAACATCCTAAAAACCACTATATATGCATATCCAAAATGAAGGTCATGTCTCAGCGAATACAAAACATCCACTCCTGTTCGGAGAGCCTCTCTCCTTGTAAAAGCAGCCATGAAGATGTCAGCAGAGAATATCGTCGATGCGCCGCAACTGAAGTACGTCCATTATTCTCCCATATTATAAAGAGGGTAAGCTTAAGGAGAACGACACTCTTAATGTCCCAGCCAGAGAAAAGCATCTATGTTTTAGTATAGAAGATTTTTCTTTTCATTGTTTCTCATCCAAGCAATCTCCTAAGGGCACATTTTCTTGCTTATCTTAGTTCCCATCACAAGAATTCATAGGTACTTTGGCAGGGCTTGGCTGTTGCTCATAAGACAAAAGTGGTACGGGTCCAGTTTCAAAAATCTACTTGAGGCACTTCAATTTGGCGGAGAATAGGCTTCCTTGTGAACCGAGTTCCAGTTTACGGATGACCCCATATGGATATCTTAGAGAGCAAGAGCTGCGCTATAATCCAGAAAACATCAAGCTCCCAAAGGCTTATCTGTTCAAGATCTGGGACAAAGTCGACCCGAGTTAGTTGCGGTGCAGAGGCATTGCGATCCCTCGTCGTCTCTGTGACTGCTTCAGCAAGAAAGGAGCTTGCCGTGAACAAGAGTGCGTTTATTCGGATCGCCAAGACTTGGGCTTTATTCTGCATTAGCTTATTTGGACGCTTTTGCATCTTTTCCTTTCTACAGACTCATTTTACGTGCGTCAATAATTTTGACGCACCCTGTAGTTGTGCCGCGTGCTGTATATAACTTGTTGTATGGTTCGTAACCAATTTGATGATTCCACTTAGATGGAAAGGCTCATAAATCACTGATCTTCTACTTCATTATTCCAAATAGATCTTTATTCTCTAGAAAGTGGTCCCATTCTTCTCAAACACCCTAAAATCTACAAAGTATCTTTTTTGGTTGGAAACGCCGGCAAGAGACTAAGAAAGGCTGAATTAAGAAGGAGGAGGGGGAGGTCCGGCACAGTCCTCTATAAGTGTGCGAAGCTACAGTTGCTAACAGTTGCGATGATGCCAACTATAACAGGATGCAATGAGTGGGTAGTTCTAAATAGTTTTATGTTGATGGTACCACTGCATTGGTATGTAGTAAAATGATGGGGGTCGAAATGATGGTGGGTATCAGCACGGATGGCCGAGTGGATAGAGCAATGGACTCCCAATCATTCGACTTCAATGCAGAAGACGAGGTAGATGGGTTCGAATCCCGCTAAAGGCAGAAGGGTTAGGAAGAATCGAAAACTATGAAAAACCTCAGGATTCTCTTGCATTTTTGTTTTCTCGCATTGTTTAGTGACTAGCGCCCCTTCGGGACGCTAGAAAGTGGGGTGGGGCAGCCAGGCAGCCACTCAGACATATAATAAATGTCAGCTGATAGCTAGCACGTCAGAAGACCTGTGGTGTAGGTTCGGCATTGTACTCGAAACGTTTAGGTGTGCGCATCCTCCGCTCGCTAGCTTCAAGGCTCTGCGACGCATCGAGCAGGGAGCTCGTTGCGCACTTGTACACAAGAACAAGAAAGCCCCAGTTAAGCATAAACCCTAATTAATTTGAAATTTATCTTGGATTTGTTATAGAATTTCGACGCGGAGAAGCGGCTACGTGCTCGGGACAGAAGACGTCGCGAGAAGGTGGAGCGGTTCATGCGGAGATTCAATGCCCGCTATCAAACCCAGGGCGCAACTAATTTGGACGCAGAGCGATATTGCAAGAAGGTGGCCCGACTCGCCAGAAGCTAGTGGGCGTGGCCTAGGCCTCGCAGCCTGCGCCAGCGCCAGCATTGCTGCGCCGCGTCGTGACAATTTCATCGCGGCATTTTCTAGGGAAAGCCAAGAAAAACCCTGTATGCCGTTGGAGCAGGTGAGAAACCCAAGGAACAGTCATACGGACACAGAAAGAAGAGAAAGATAAGCACTCGACAATGTAAATTGGTGCTTACCATCATTTTTTCCAACACTTGTTCACATTTCATAGTATTAATGAACGAAAATCCAGCTAGTGAAGTATTACTTTTCCTAGCTGTTTTTCCCAAATTGGTACAATTCTTTATCCTCCACTTCGACTAACTAACTAACCAACTAACTAACTAACTAGCTAACTAACTAACTAACCAACTAACTAACTAACTAACAGCATTCGAATGAAAGAAAGTCTAGATGGGCTCAATAGATCAAGACCTTCCACTCCACTCGGGGCTCAACGCATACTGCGCCATGAAAACTCTGCTATCCAGATAGGAGTCACGATCTTGTCGCTGGAACCTGAGATTATAGCGCAAAAAACATTAGAAGCTTGCTGGCTTGGCACCAAGAGCCCTAGAATGAATAGAAAAGATGAGTGTATTACTATCACTAACGAGCTGGCCTTGTATCACAATCTTTGCGGATTCTGATTCGATTATGGCAGATTGTCAAGGCACACTAGAAAAGCAGTAGGAGTACAGTTCCCTGCAATTGCGGTCTGCCTTTCTACCATCTCTACAGCAGCGAAGGTGAGCACTAGCCGGGTTGTGTTCTTCATTTTGTTTTTGGTTTGCCTCGTAAATGAACTGCGTTGTGCAAGACGATGACGCGTTTGAGAGGATGATCGTAAATGTTGCCTTCGACTTCCAGGCTCTGACGGAGGCGACATTGCCGAAACGTTAGTCAAAGTGGAGAATAAAGATTTATAACAATCTGGGCAAAAACAGCTAGAAAAAGAAATACTTCACTAGTTCATATGGGGAAGGGGGGCGGTCGTATAGCGCGACTCTTGGCACTATAGACAAGCTGAGCCTGGGGCGTACTAATACCACCAGATTACAGTCATGCGTTGTGGTTTGCCTGGATGCAAACACCACTCATGCCATATAGTACTCGCAGAATGTGATTGGAAGAATTCTGAGAGACAGTACCATCGTAAAGTAGTATCTCGTTCCAGCATGCAGTCGAGAATGACCTTTTTGCTCTTGTCGCGGATGGAATTAATAAACTGCATCCGGAAAGAAAGCGCTCGTCTGTTGTGCAGATGGGAAAGGACCAGCTGTATATCATCTATGGTGTCTGCAGAAGAGAGCTTGAAGTAGGTGCACGATACATGTAATAAGTAGATGGAAAAATAGAGTGAAAGTGAAGTAAACACTAGTTGAAGTTGATGAATGCCTCTTCTCTTCGCAATGACCCGTACAAGACAAAAGAGGATTACATCGCAATTTTTGATGAGGAAGGTCTGCAGGGGCCGCACCGGATGTAGCGAATGCCAAGCCCCAACTCCAGTTTATGATCGACTTTGAGGAGGTAGGACTAGCACACATCATCACTATTTCACAAACATCAAATTCACGTAATTTCGTTTCTATTCAAGCTGCCATTTCTGCTGCGAGACATGTCTTCCTCAGTGTTCCCTCAAAGGCTGCTCGTGGCATTTGTCACAAGCCTTGGTAGCCACAGGAACTCTATGGTCATTCTACGCTTCCTGAAAAGAGAAGAACGCTCTGATCGTGTAGTGACGTGATAGAGAACCGTGACAGGACTACCGTTTTTTCAACGCGAAAACTTCAATTTTGTGAACGCCTTACGCGTGTAGCACGTCGAAGTCGGTCACCCCGCCTACTGAAATTCCTGACTTCAAGTCGACACGGCTTCAGGACGCATTTGAATCGATGTGGTCCAAATACATCGTTTTAAAGTTGCGAATAACAAACCTTGCTGAGTATTACCATGCGTAAGTGCTACTTGTCTTCAGTCACCAGCTCATAAGATCAGAAGTGCACGCTTTTCAGGAGAATACGGGAAGACATTTGTGGTCGTAGGCATCCATCTCTCGACGTCCTGTCCTACACCTTCAAAACTTCACCGTAATAGCAAAAGTTGGCCCATCGCGGATGGATGAGGTAAGGATTATTTTAGCAGCTTCCAAGGGTTTTGGAGACATTCCAGGTGCGACATGAAAGGAGGGAAGTTCGGATGCGTGACTTTGTAGGACGAAACAAGCTGGAAGCTGCGATTTTCACGTTCGAGGAAATCAGAAGCGGATCCTTCACGACAAACGGTATAAATTGAGCAGTACCTGCTGAAGATGTCAAGACTCACCTCCGATTGAGCTATATACAGTTATAGAATTATGGAAAACATGTTACATGATAGATGTTATATAATATTATATAGGAGGTTGTTAGATTTATTTTGCACGCTGCTACAGGACAATTGTTGTTGACACATTTATTTCAATAAAGTGATAGTGTGCAACGACTTCTCATTTCTCATCATCGTAACCAGTTTTCATATTCATCCAAAAAGTTCCCTATTTTTGAGCCCCCCAATCCACCACTGAACTATCCATCCGTTACCGTCTAGCCCCGCCATCCACCGCACCGTCAGCCCCCCCCCCCCCCCCCCCAAATTTTTTAAAATTCATCCAACACGAATAGGCATGTATTATATGTATGTGCACGTGCGCGCACTGCCTCCTCCCTCCATGCACGCGTCGTTTCTGCAGGCTATGTTGATGGCAGCGGGATAGTTTCGCGCCTGTAAAAGTCACAGTCCGCCTATCGACTGCGAAAAAAAAATGTGATGTGATCAAAAACATTTTCCAAACCGTAGAACCATCTAAAAATGCGCCGAAGGGCATTGCATCACTGCAAATTGGAATAAAATTGGAAATGGGTATCGAAAAAATCTATCTTCAACAACGATCGATTTTCATGGAATCAATTCAATTATTCGTGCCGCTAACGAAAGGAATGATAAAAATGAGCCCACATAACTCACAAACCAGAAAAAAAAAACTGCGGGAACACCCTGCTTGAGAAAAAAATGCATTTCACAATGAACTCCTTTGGAAAAAAAAACCTAAATTCGATAATGTACTTCTATAAAATCAGTTTAACTATAGATGCCACTGACAAAAGGAATTATCAAAGCGAGCCCTCATAACTCACAAATTACCGAACCAGCATGAGTGAAGGAATTAATGATTTTAAAAACCTGCCACATGATTGTAAACAAAGAATAAGCTTACCATTTGATATTTTCATTCATTCCTCTTCTACCCTTCTTTTTCCTTCTTTTCGTTATGCAGTATTTTCTCCGCTCTACTCAGTTCTCGTTCCCATGCTCCATTCTTCATCCACCATCGATGGTGTCAGTGTAGAAAATAAGAACCCTCTAACGACCACTTTAAATATTTAGCTGTCGTAGTGATAACGCAGCGATAAACACGTGCGCGAGGATAAACAATGGCAACAGGATGAAGAAAAAACCATAAAACTAGAAAAACTGTCGAGCGAAGAACATAAGAGAATAATTCAAAGTTTTAGGCCAGTTCTCCAAAACTATCTATCCTTTGCTCAGGCATGCGGGCGTTTGGAGCACCGGCCCCCACAGTTTCAGGGGCCATGACACCTGGGGGACGAACGCGCCTATTCCGCCGTTACTTCATTTCACTAGTCATCCTTCATTTCACCTGCGGTGATCCTACTACTGCGATGGCAGGAGCACGGCAGGTCATCCTGCTAGTACTAGCCGCCATTAATGGTGATGCCTAACCAGCATAACTGAAGAAGTATTACTTTCAAACAAATTTTATTTTCGAATGTATCGGAGCAATAAGAGCACCTACTCACGTATGACAAAAACAACTTAAGGGAGCAAGAAAAATTAGCGTGGAGAGTATAAAGCGAGTGAATCGGCATGATATAGAAAACACATAACATGAGAAATTTGATACCATAGTACAATTCAGCATCGAGAGCTTCGTGTCAGTGGACATGGCATGGAAGTGGTAATCGATCTCTTCGTGACCACAGAGTAGTCGCAGCGGTGATATAGCCGCGATCAACGGGATGTAAAGCGCGGCGTTTCTGAAAATGGCCACAGTAAATGCCGAAATGAGTGGTACGTAGCACCTCTAGTTGCACTTACGGCAGGTGAACGACCTTATCGTTCAATGTTCATCCTCTTATGTCTGCCCTAAAAATATTTCACTGTTCATCCTCCTATGTCTGCCCTAAAAATATAACAGTTGTTAGGTGCAAATATAAAAAGTGAACATTCGAAAAATACAAGAAGACCTACATGGCCCGACTCGATCGCTGCCCACTTCACATGCAAATCTTTACTTTTATCCAAAGCAGGAGTGCGCGCTTCGCGGGTGGTTCCTAATGCGGTCGAGAAACTAAACCCAGATCTGTTCATCTTACTTTGAATGTAATCGAAGATGAACAGCTCGAAGCATTGAGACTGATCTCGTAAGATTACTGTTCATCTTGATCCATCTGAGTGGCTTCCTAACGGCTGCATTGTGAGGAGTTCTTGCTCTATATCCACCAGTTGTTCTCCTCACTAGTGCGCTTTGTTTTATATGTTTTAGGCTTGAACAAGGTGTTATAACGCCGAAAGCTAGCCCAATAAAAGTCGCTACAATCCTGGAATCTCAACTCTAGTTGTTCACCAGTTGTTGGAGTAAAAAAATGAAATGGAGTACTGGTACCTAGTAAGGGCTGCCTTCAATATGTCGCATCCATAAGAAGTCCAGGCTGACCCACGCTAAAACCTTCAATTAGACAACTTAAAAAGTTGAGCTGGGACAACTAATAGAAAGGTTCATAACAGAACAAAACACCTATCGATTATGACTGAAACAAACCTCAGGAATGTTTTCTGAATGTTCATTTTTTCCTATCCCTTAGATTGCCTACAAGCATTACCTTGAACAGCCTCTACCTGATTCGTTGCCAGGGGTAGATCATTGGCAATGAATCTCGCCTTACTTTTAGCTCTGGGACCCTACTGCAGGTTTGGAACATCTCTGAAATGGGCAGCAAACAATTGGTTGATGACACTTGCGCAGGGCTGATTCTGATTAGGTCAGTTATCTGTAACCGAAGCACAAAAAAGGCACCTTCGCACATTAAGATTATTCCATGTGCTATCTAATATCTTCACAACTATGTTCCTTAGTGAATGACACTACAGCAACATCAAAACCATGACAGCACTGGAATTTGTACTTTACATGGCAAAGTCAATGTTTGTTTCAAAATCCCCTCAATGCAGGTTAAATTATTTCACAACGTTTTGGATCTGCCATCTCGCTCGTTATGACACGAGTTGGTAGTAACTCTTATAACTGTGTAGCACGATCGCAGCCCCAACGTCGTAGTGGTTCGATTAGAAACGCTAGCAGCAAAGGTTCCCAGTTGGCTAATTATGCGAAATAGCTAATTATAGCTAATAATGATAATAATAATAATAATAATAATAATAATAATAATAATAATAATAATAATAATAATAATAATAATAATAATAATAATAATAATAATAATAATAATAATAATAATAATAATAATAATAATAATAATAATAATAATAATAATAATAATAATAATAATAATAATAATAATAATAATAATAATAATAATAATAATAATAATAATAATAATAATAATAATAATAATAATAATAATAATAATAATAATAATAATAATAATAATAATAATAATAATAATAATAATAATAATAATAATAATAATAATAATAATAATAATAATAATAATAATAATAATAATAATAATAATAATAATAATAATAATAATAATAATAATAATAATAATAATAATAATAATAATAATAATAATAATAATAATAATAATAATAATAATAATAATAATAATAATAATAATAATAATAATAATAATAATAATAATAATAATAATAATAATAATAATAATAATAATAATAATAATAATAATAATAATAATAATAATAATAATAATAATAATAATAATAATAATAATAATAATAATAATAATAATAATAATAATAATAATAATAATAATAATAATAATAATAATAGCTACTTATGCGAATCGCCGTTGACGTCTTGGATAATGCCTATTGAATCACAGTCCAGAAGATGACTATAAAAGTGATATAAACGTGAGAGAGAGAACTGTTCCAATTTCTTTCACCACTGCTCTAGAAATACTCTGAGCAAGGGACCAGCCGGCTGCAATATTCCACTTATCATATCATAACGGGTGGCCAAAAATGCTGTAACAACACATTACCTTTGAAGAAGTATGTTCTGCTTTGCAGCTGCAATCAGTCGGGTGGTCGTTCCGAAACGTTTTACCAGAGCAATGCCCCGGCGCGTAAGCGAACTTTTGTTCACTTATGCGCCATATACTTTAGGACCTATTCGTTTCATTCAGTGGCCAAACAATTGTCCAGATTCCTTACAGTAGGTTTAGCAGGTTCAAGTGGTGCCCGAGGCATATGTTCCATTCGGACCTCATACGACTTTAGATTCATTGAAGAAGCACCTGAACAAATGGAGGATGAGTTGAACCCCAACCACTAGCACGCCATAGTTCACTATCTCACTTAGCATGTAAGGGCCTATGTCGAAGGTGATGAAGGATGTTTTCAGATGATCTGCTGCATTTATTTCAACTATATGTCCTCAATATAAATCCTATGGCACTTTCCTAAATTATATGTGAATTCTTTTCCTGTGTGCCACTCCCTTTATCACCCTACTTACCGCCCACCCTGTACACAGAATGTAAAATCATGCAGTGGCACTTTTTTTTTCATTTGTCACAACACTGTTGAACACAAACTATCGCTATTTATTCTCCTTCCAAATAAATAGAGGCCATCTGAACACTTGTAATAGAGAAAGATCAAATTTACGAAAGAAAACTATATATCATTGAAACAAAAAGCATGATGTAATTCAAGTAATAACATAAAGAGAAATAACAAGGCCAACGTATCAACAGCAGAATCCCTGGGCACTTTATATCGAATATGCGTAACAGACACTTATGTGTTAATACATTTAGTACACTGAAGCATTAAAATGCAGAGCATAGAATTACCACGATTATGACACTAAAAGGTTTTGAAGATGATATGCAGTGGTTGATTTACGAAGTCATTTCCGGGATCATACTTCACTAAGCACCGTGTGTCAATGTTAGATCCCTGCTACACGTTGTGCTCATAGGTTGGTTGGAAATTAGATCCATAAGCCATATTGCGCAATAATATTGTGAACTAGTTGAACATTTGACAATTAAAACATATCAAAACTGTTGCATTTCTTTCAACAGACTTCAGAATCAATTGAGGGACATTCGAAGGTAGTAGTAATAATAAAGCACGTTCGAAGACATGCGAATGAGATAATATGGAGCTGAATGAACATTAAAGATCTCTATATTACATCCTACACAATAGACTAGGAGAATCTGAATGAGCATTGAAATTCATAATTGAAATATCACAAAACTTCCTACAACTCTAAACAAGGAACAGCGGGAACCATCATGACCCAACAGATGACATTTTACTCATATATTGCAGAGCATCCTCCAACTCGGAGAAGATACGACACTGACGGCGTTTCGCCATATCCTAAACATAGGCGGTCTTAAGTGCAATAGGGCAACAGTTTCAAAAAAATGAGAAGGGCTTTGCTCTCCAGTTACCTTGAGATAACAGAAGGCTATTTGGTAGCAGTCATTCCGCCGCCGCCTAAACGCTCGTGCTACCTCATCCTCGTTGGCGGCCGGCGCCTCCAAACACTCTGCTTCCTTTGGCACACAAACAGTTACTTGCCAATTAGTGTGGCCTAGCATGTATGCTACCTGCAAAGCTTGAAAATTGGTATAACCAACGAGCAATGAAGCCGAACCAACAACCTACTTCGACCATCCCTGATAGGAAGAATCTCGTAGACGGAATATGGTAGAAAAAGTGCTTCATTTGAGAAGACCATGTCACAAGGCACTTCATTCGATTTTCGGGTTCAACGTCGTTCATCACCAAAAACCGAGAATACCGCAGATTGTTGCGACTGAAACTCATGCATTGTGTTAGGGATGTTCTCATCGGATGGTAATAGATGCTCATTTCGTCAGCGTTCTCAGCAATTTGCGACTTCAAGGAAGAGCAAGATTTTGACTAACTCTGGTTGAGCTTTCTCACTTCAATAATTCAGCGCTTTTTAACTTCCCATTTGGAAACTACATAGAGGATGTCTTCACAACTAACACTCACAGTTCACAGAGAGGCGATTGATAAAAGCCTCTAATACTATGGGAATGGACAAAAAAGTTGCTCCTGCGTTAGAAAGGAATTCACAGCTTCTGAGAAGACCTCTACGATGTTACTCAGTCATGAACGCTTTTTTTTATTGGAAGACAATCTCAGAAGTTACAATCCACAGATTCGAAGAGAGCTCAGGAAAACAAGGAACTGCTCTCTACAACAATATAATTCAAGAATTGGGTAACGGACCGCTGCTTCGGTATATTATTTACAGGTTACGCTGTTTTGCATAATGATGGCATCCGTTACGATTGAAGGCATTGGAAGAAAACAGATTTTTAGGCCACAGTAATGTAGTCATTACCAAACGGAATGTTTTACAAGCGCAAGCACATCACCTGCTGTCAGTAAAAGTACTCTGGGTTGTTTCTGTTCCTACACTGTGCAATGAGATTTTTATGGCAACATCTGCGTAGATCCATGTATCCGAGAGTTTGCCATGCTTCAAGCTTTGAGAGAAGTATAAATCATGTTTAATGCTGAGATTGCACGGAACGCGCGGGAATCTATGAAATCTTGGAGCTCTCCCCGGGTGTTTGAATGGACGGAGTAATGTAGGAGTATGACCATCCACCACGGGTCCCATCACGGAACGACAATCGGCGGCTCCACGATCCACGCTGGTCGTACAGTGGCTAACACATACTGTGAGTGGGCATATGGTTAAGTTGACGTGTCGTTCGCTGTTCCTCCCATATTATCGGCCCGCGGCCACCGCATTCACAGATGTATCTCCTCAGGTAAGTGATCGTTCGCGTTTTCTTTCCACAATTATGATTCGCTAGCAGCTACAAATGTACAGGGGACGTGACTTATATCATAAGTGGAAATTTTTGCTGTTGCCGAATTTAAGCTGTCGCAACAAAATACTACGTAAAAACACGCCAGATGACGTTTGCTTGAACGATATCACAGCGCTTGATGTCTTACTACAAATGATGTCATCGAGCGTGGTAACTATGGAAGCAGATTAAATGTAATGATTAAGCACTCAAGGAATACAGTGCATTAATCTCTAGCCGGAAAAAAACGATAACAGTGATGTGATGTGAAATGAACTCACTCCATATAAGGAATAACCACTCGATTCACCCATGATGTATCGTCAAGGGCACTGGATGCCAGCTCAATATGTGCTGGTGTAAGTGTGTTCATCACCCGTCCGTTTTGTGAGCGTCGTCGAGACAATTCTGGTACAGTGAAAAGAGAGAATCCGTCATCAATGATGCCGTCACAGAATCGTTTTGAACGTATCACTGAAATGACAAAAATGACCTTGCATGTCAAGATAATTGACAATGAACTGCACGTACAATGGTTTTTAGAGTGAATAGGATTAAGGGGAGTTAAGGTAGTTGCCATACGCGGTGAGGGTATCGCCGCGGAAGTTCGTGGGGGGAAGCAGGAGGAATCCGCAACAGCACGGGGACGTCGGGCCCGATATCGTTGCAGTCGTTCAGTAGCGAATATGACAATAATATTGAGCAAAAACAGAGGCAGCAGAATAAAGTAAATAGGAATATTTGGAGCAACCATCTGGCAAACGATGAATATGATCGCATCGGCTGCACAGGCTAACGTGACGTGTCGTGCGTAGGATATCATCCGTAACCAGGCCCCTCGTGCTCGGAATTGGGCGGCTCGGGCAACCCTTTTGGTCCGAAGGGAGAGGAACGACAGGCGTTGGCACGGTACTCGTAACGCATCCGACCACCGTTTATTGCCGATGATTTCTTCTTCGATATAATCTAATGCATCCTACAAACATTTTCAATCACAGAGATGCCATGAAAACTGCAATCTTAACATGAAGAACAGCGGGTAGACGAACCTGTATGCTGTACAGCATGGGTACATCGTGAGCGTCCAGAATCCTATCAAGTAACATGCAAGTCCTATTCCTGTCTGGGAGGTCGTCTGGATGAGCTTTCTGCTTCCACTCCGTCTTTCCGAGAAAAACCACTACTAATTTAGGGGATTTCCTGGCTGCGAAGTATGCAATTTCCAGGAAAGATGTGGCATTAACAGTTGCTGGGTCTATGACAAATAGGAATAACGATGACCTCTGAAACAAATACGCGTTTAAGCTATGAAGGAGAAAAGTTCAGGCAAAGTGATTGAGTACCTCTTTAGCTATACTCTCTTCATAGATCATATTCTCGCTCCAAACGCTTCGTTGGGGATCGTAATAGGAAATAGCTTTTTTCTTCAAGAATGGGATGACAAGTTGCCGACGCCAAACCTGAAATAGAAAGACATTTTTAGAAGTAACACGTAGATAAAACTATGAAATAAAAACACTGAAAATAATGGTGATGATAAGAGCAGCAGGAACGCTCGAATTTCCGAAAATAGAAATAAGGGGTACGAAATGGAAAAGGCTGTGATGAAGAGCTAACGAATCATAGTTGAACAGTGTTACTTGAAGGCACTGCAGCCAGGATTATTTTCACGATTTTTGTACGTCCAGTCAACAGGAGCTGCTGATAGTATAAATAATTTCATGCAACACTGCAAAAAAAACCGCTCTTATTCTCTTTCCATGGGAAGGTATTGGGCACAGCCAAGGCGAGAGGAAGAAGTTCCCCCCCCCCCACATCACGAAGTTTCTTCACGAGAGCGGAACAATTACTAGGTCGAGAGGTGTACATTCACAGAGGAATTGAGAGCATGGTGAGGGAACCTCGTCTTCTCGTCCTGGCTCCGTGCAAAAGCTCCCAATAAAAGATTTAAAGTTTTTTAGTTTTTGTTAGCGGAGTTTTTGTTCTTTGCAAGGAATCATGTATATTGTTGCGATCTCCAGCCCTTGGCGACTTTAGTAATGTGAAATAGGAATGTCCTTTGTAAATTCTGCACCATAAGCATAATAAGATCCTAGATAGGTAAGACTGATCCAAAACTATAAGGATGTGGCGGCGATTTTGAGGAAAAATGGAAAAAACTCCACTAACAAATGTATTTGTGATAAAATTGTGGTGAAAACTAAGTAGTTCACAGCACGTGTAGACAATCCGAAGACGGTGGCGTACATTTTTTAGTCCTTAAATTTTTATATCTTTCGGATATTTGTTTGTACTTATCCGAAGTTGTACTACTTCTATAAGTATTTCATATTTTAAGTTTTAGCTGCCCGGAAATTTTCATTCCGAGAACATTCCATCCTCGTTTGACGGCTCTGCTATATTCGACCGGTATCCTTCATTATAAAGGAGTGAAGGGTCAAACTGCTAAACTCAAAAGTCTCAGAATTCAAGGACGCTAAAAATAAACAGGAACATTTTTAGGAAGTCATGCCACGAATATTTCTCGTAGCTTTCATTAAACACATCATTTTTCATCTGAATAGCCGGCACTTATGAGAATAGGAATAAGCGACTGCGTGACGTCAACAAACGCAACCAAAGCATGGGTGTTCAGGCCGTCACCTCCTGCTGAAGCACAGAATTAGAAAGGAATGATGATACTCTAATTCATGAGAACCATAAATCAGCACTAATTGGTAGATGACAACCATGAAAATAGAAGTGCAAACGTAAACAACGATGACTCACCGTAGTTCCACATGATCCCCCAAGGAACACATCATACATAGGTAGGCTTGATAAAGGAGCCTCTTCAGCATGTACTGTACCCGAAACGCGACAGTATTCGCTACGCATACTCCTGCAATAAAAAAATTCTCCTCTGTTACAACTGCGACGAGTATTTGGAACAGTGATCTATTTGCTGGGCGACTTCAGCCGTATCAGTATGTTCTTTTCAATTTTGGCCGCCTTGTACTTTGTGGAATAAGCGGGGAATTTAGATCATAGACTTTTTCTCTGGGAAATCTACTAGCCATGGGATCATAGCAGTGCGCTCTTGAAGGCGCCTACAATATATTACAGTTCTAGCTCGTAGCTCGAAGTTGGTGCAAACAACCTCTTCAAACAACGTCTGATGTTTAGCTTTAGCTACACAGCCACAACCCCTTCAGCGGAGCTTGACAGCTTTATTATATATAGTCTGCTTCAGAACCTATTTCCGTCCTCTCTATTTCAGGAAGAAAGCAAAGACAAGAGAAGACTATTCATGGAAAGCCTTCCGATAACAGCTGGAAAGTGACGATGAGATGTTTACAACTTGTTTCACTATGATGTAATCACTGATCTAAGTGCTCAAATTCGACATTGGGAGTATCTTCAGAGAAAACGTCGCTACTCGACGCAAAATCTATGAAGAAGCTGTTCCCTCAAGGAAGACCAATCTTTTCAAATGATGAAACTGTCTGCAGATATAGACGCTAACCATACAATTATGCTTACAAATAATCTGTTGCTAAGAAAGGTGAAACATAGAGATTTCCAGTTGTAACGATCCTGCCGTTACTAGTCCTATTCTGCTAATTCCAAACCATGCCACCCGTGAACCCTCTCCTCAGGGAATTACTCCTTCAAGCAGAACTGGAACGGGAACGTTGGAGAATTCAAAAAAGTAATGTTGTTATTGGAAATCTACCCAGTCTTGCGCTAAATATGTACGAAGAGGACATTAATCAGGTGAATCCCAAAATGACCGTTGAGTAAAAGCATCGCAGAAAATATTTCTCAGGAGTAAGATATTCCTAGAAAAGATTTTTTCACAACCAATGCTTTTTTCGGAAGAGTATATGAGTCATAACATCTATAACCTGAATAGTAACATAAGCAGAATACACATGATGAGATATAGTCTTTCGGTGATGACCGTAGTCGTGTATTTGTATCTACTGTCTCAATTTCTTCTTTGCCTATCCAAAAACACACATTTTCACGCGTTCTTTCCCACTCTGGTGGCTCCGCAACAATCTTCTATAGTGAAACGGACTATAGTCTGAGTACGTTCATCCACCTAACCGTCTTAGCTGCTACCTTAGGAGGATGAAATACGGAGAGAAGAAAGGGAGGAGGAAAATTGGTTTTTTCCTAGAGGCTATGAAGGAAGCAGACATGATGATCCTTCAAGTAGAAACATCCTTCACCCGTCAAATTTATTCCAAATTAGTGGGGGGACTGAATTTATGAAGGTTGACAAATAAGCAACACTAGTAAATGAGCATAAACTGCAATGTCAGAACCGGAATAACTGCGTGAGCAACGTTAGTGGTACAAATCTACGTACAAGTGCATAAACAAACACGCATATGATAGCTTGTCAGCGTTGTAATGCTAAAAATTTGGTGTTCGTCATTGACGTGTATATGTATGGGGGTGGGATGTGAATAGTGTTCCGCTCTTCTACGTACCTAATGTGAAGTTCCTTGGTTATTTCAGACTTCCGGTTAATCCTCCATTTGACTTCTTTCAAGCGACCCATCACACCCCACGCTTTCCCATCATTTTCATCACTGGAACGCAAAGGATCATATTTTAAAATGGAAATATTATTCAGAAATGCGTGCAAATGTTCCCGATTAGAGGATTTGCTCGACGAGAATTTTCTTTTCTTGGTCCGCTATTCAGTACAAGGAGCAGTAAATTGAGGGCAATCAGCGTTTCGTCACACCACGTCATCGAGGACACGACGAATCAGTGCACAACTATTGATGTTAGGCACACAGCTAGAAGGCGCAGAACCTCCTCAATGGAGGCGGAATCGGTCGCAGCCTGCTCGGGCAGAATGAGTCAAGCGCTTCACATCATTATTTTCCCCTTGCTAACACAGTTGCATGCACAAAACTAGCACTAATGAATTTTAGACTGAGGCGATCCTAACAGCCCTCAGCTGTAAAAGAAGTTTTTCTATGTCTTAAATCAGAAAGGCTATAGAAGTACAGAAAAACAATCTTTCAAATAGGTAGTAACCATATTTCTTAACACATTTGCGACAGAGCCGACTTTGAGCGGACCGCCGCGTGGGACACGCGCGCTTTTGGACTTTTGGGTCCCGCGCTCGACCGGTCGTGCACGTGGTCCCACGGGGTAGTAATTCTTCCGTGCCATGTAGAACGCTAACTTCTTTTATAGAAATTCTCTTCTCGGTCGTAATTCCTGAGAGTTCTTTCGCATGTCCGTTACCTATAGAGCTGTTATTGCCAGGGTTTTTTTTCTAAAATTTTATTAATCTTTTAGCTGTCCCATTCCGAAACATCAATGAAAAAGTTCAAGAAAACGTCTGCTTTGCCCATTGCGTGTGTAGGAAACTTGTATGTCAATTAGTACATCGCTACATAGGGACTAGCTGACTAGGAACGCTTCAGCAATATATGACGTTAAGTAGGGCGTGCTGGACCGGTCGTGCACGCCGTCGCGAACGTGCTAAACAAAGGGCTAGATACTCGCAGCAGATTGTAATGGAGTAGTTGACAATTTGGTTGCCAAAATAGCAAGAATTACCACATTTGATCCCTGTGCATACAATGGTTCAAAAGCTACGTCAAGGACTCTGTTCAGAAAGAAGAAGAATAAACAAGAATACTCTCAGGACAGGAATCAAAGGAAGGAAGGAGCAGCACGGGTAATTAACGTGCGACATAAAAGAACAGCCCGAGATTACGGTTATACAACGACCATCCATCCATAGGCCGCAGGACGCATTAATTAGATTACTAGATGTATTCAAAAGTAGTAGAATTAAGTAGAACGTGTAGAGTAGAATTACAGAAAGGCATAGAAATTAGACATTATTCTTCCATCCAAGCAATCTCGTCAGCTCAGCTCCCATAGGCCGAGATTATAAGAGAACGGTTTTCTTTTTGTTGCGGCAAAAGCTTTTTTTTAAAGGAGAAGGCGGAATTTCTACCGTTGCATTGGGTTTGCATACATCAGCATTCGTTATTCTTCCAGTGGTGTGTCACTAAATGTATTCTAATAAGCATGAGTTGAATCCCTCGATCATCGACTGTTAGCCTATAATAATTCTTTAGTTTGAGCGAAAAGAAAAAATGAAAACGATTTGGTTCCATCTCTCAGAATTCAATTCTTTAGCACATGAATAGATAGAACAATAATACACTTTTAAAAAAGAGGCAAACCGTCCATAAACCGCTAAAAAACTTCATTAATAAAGTGATTTTCCTCCGGCATATTTTAGAAAAGCTGCCAATGATGAGTTATTAGATTACAGCGCAACGAAAACATCGTTCAACGCCTTCATCGTTTTCTTCTCGAATATTGGTAAAAATGGAATATCCTGAAGACTATCCAGATTATGTACGTGGGTAGATCGGTGAAATCGCATGACATCGCGTCAGTTAATCACTGACGTCAGAAATACGTTTAGAGGAGCAAATTCGAGGAAGAGAGATTTTCAGTTATCATCAAAGTAAGAAGTTTTCACTGAAACGTTTTGTTGTTGAACAGCAACTATGTACACAAAAAATAAACCTTATAGATTGCGTTTTCACGTCGGCAGGCGCGAGACCACTAATCATATCTCGTGGTAGCATACTATACAGGGATATTCTTACTGAACATAGACAGTAAAGCATGCATTTGTGTGGAATTATGCTTTAAAGAAACTAGTATGTGAGTACGCGTCTGCGTGTAGTTTTAGGCCAGGACAGCACCTCCAACTTAGAATGGGATACACTCAAGGTCTTTTTAAAATTACTATAACGTTCAAAAAGATCGGGCAGAACCGCGATGACCCTTAGGACAGAACTGTCACAGAAAAAAAACTCCACCGCATTTAGATTTTTGTTCCAAGCACTAAGACCAATGAACAAAGCCCAGCGACGTAAATGTCAGTACTTCCATCGAATACACCTTATAGGAACTAACAATCACTGTTCGAACATGGGCTCCTACAAATGTCTCTCTAGCCGCACATCACCAATCACAGCAATTTCTAATTTTAATTGGTATGTATTAGGGCGAAGGTGGCAAAAACGCCGTGCAAACAAATTACTTTCCAATCAGTGGGGGCGAGGCAGTGATTGAACTGGTATATTCGATGAATTCGCAATAGGAAGACACATCGCTGAAGAAGGACATAAGCCTGGACGCTCTCGGAACGTTCAGAGAATTGAGAGGTTAAAAATAACAGAACATAATCCTGATACACAATGCTTTTTTAATCATGAAAATCACCAAGGTCCAACCAGAAGGATCAAACCAGTGAATGATTAGCTAAGGAAGAGGGAAGCAGCTGTTCACGAAACAAAGCCTTCTAGAAAGTCCGAAGAAACACTAAATAGTAGGGGTGCTAAAGAAATTTCTCGTAGCCAAAAATGCTAGAGAGACCAGGATTCATTGCATAAAAATCACTGCAACTTCCCTTGAAGGAAGAAGCTAGATGACCTATTGCTTTCGAAGGTATTTGCGAGGTGCCATTAGGAATCGCTGACGAAGAAATCTTCACCAGGCACATAAAAAAGATGACGCGGTCAAAAACAGATAATTGCCAGCCACATTTTCAATAGGTGAATAACAGAAAAGCAGGGTAACGTGACGATTATTCTCTTGCAACAAGAATATTGAAAAAGAACAACAATTAGCAGCAAACACCCTGACTGTTGACCGATTTTAATGTCATAATGCGAATTACTAATAGTTTAGCAAGTACGGAAAAGGGGTAGATGGAAATAATCACACTGAAAAGACAATTTTGTTGCACATTCGGGAAGAATAAAAAGTATTGCGGGCAACAAATCAGAGAAAATCAAATTTTCCATTATGGAACTTCGTGGAGAGAAAACAATCTTGAGTCACGGGAGAGGAAAAAGGAGTCATCTGACTGCAATTCTTGACGATCTCGAGGAAAAAAATTGTATGGTTAGCGTGTGAAAATGGGGGAAGTTATAAATAGCTAGTAAAAAGTTTGGTAAACACAAAGTGATGTGCAACGTCATGAGAAAATTGTAGGTATATCCTTGGTTATTCAACATAAGAGGCAAAAAAAATATTTGATTGAGCGTCAGATATTGTTTCTCATACTGTAAGGAGGAATAATGAATCAAGAGGTGTATTTAGGTGAAATGATTGCATGATCAAGCTAACTTAAAAAATAATCAGAGGACCAATTCGATCATTCGCACATTCAAGAAGAAAAGGCCGTGCGGCTCTTACCATTTTTTGGTCCAGATCTGTACTGCTTTTTGGTTCAAGAGCACGGATCTTTCGAGGTCGAATATACTGATTCAAACATGTCGAATACGTTAATCGACCTTAACAATACTATGTAAGAAGAGGAAACCAAACACGCTAGAAGAAAGCACCGGGTCCCGCATTTATGAGCGTGGCCTGGGTACGTTGGAGTCTGCACGCTCTTGTATGCTGGACAAACCCTTAACATGAAAATTGGTATGTTATATTAAAATGACTGCTCTCAGTCACCGATAACACGTGCTGGTGAAATGAAGGAAGCTGGAAACTTGTCCGGCAAACCTCATGAATACGGGTACAGGAAGTGGCAAACCAAGCATGCATCCATAAATTGTGGAAATTTTCCAGACTAAAGCTCACGATTTTGTGGAGATTAGTCTGATAGCGTCATAAAAGCCCCATTCCGATTAATATTGTTACAATTCTGGCGAACACACTTGTTCGCAGGAGAACAAGCACCCGAACGACCGAACACGTGCCCAGATTCTTGTCAGGAGTGTTTTCAACAGTGAGTGCCGTCCCATAACTCCAAGAAGAGTACATATGTACGTAGAAATTTGATATCGCGCTGGAATGCCAAATCCAATGACGCAAAGAAATTTAGTCATTTTTTCTCACTGAGTAGTCACAATACTAATAATAAGAAGCAGTGCAACAAATTTGCATATGTTTATTAGAAAATAGACGGTGGAGTTGCAGAAGACCTTGGATCAGGGCACAGGTGATTTAGAAAAACTAATTAATCGAGATCAATTGGAATTAGATGTAGCGACGTGTGCATTGTGAAGGAGTAGAAAATTAGTTCGGTGTGACTACTTGAAAGATTGCGTAAAGCAAACTAAACACTGAGAACAGGAAGGTCACCCGGAAGATCATCCGAAATGTTGTGGAAATATTAAAATCAGAACCAAAACTGAAACATCAATTTTCCTTAATCATAAATAGTAACGAATAACGTACTGGATATAATCGAATCATGATATTCGATATCGAAAAAGTAGCAGATTCGAATTTTCGGAACAAGATAGAGCAATACAGCCCTGCACGAGAAAAAAAAAAGCTGTGGGGCCTCCTTTCTTTCTCGAAATGTCTGAATTAGTTTCTGAGTTATAATACCAAACAAGTTGACTGAATTAGTCGGTTTCCTTCAAATCCTTAGCAAAATATAATTCGGATATCATAAGAGAAACAACTGTATATATGTAGTTAGTAGACTCGTAATTATTTGTTCATTTGTTTACTTATGCACTGAATGTGCTCCATTAATTAAGCAACAGTGATAATATATAGGTGCCTCTGAAATCTTCAAAATGAGCGATGTTGTATATTTTTGTCCGCCATGCTAGCTTTCCAGAATCAAACGGAATTTTGTATTCTAAAACGCTTTAGAGACTTCATACGTGCCATCAAATGCCGTTATATCAAAGCTGACCTTACTCACAAATTTGGGTTAGTGAATGAAAATGCAAAAATTGGCACAGAAAGACTTCTAATAATAGTTTATATAGTTTGTAGTGAGACATTTTCAAAGAAAGGTTAACCCTCGATTCCATGAAATTCGCAAATTCACTCTAGTAAATTTCAAAATCTTGTTCTCTGCGCAAATGACGTGACGTGTGTCATTTTGAAATAAAATATTATTCAAAATGATGATTAAATGACATTTAATTATTTCTCTGAAGACCTTAACAGAAGCAAAGCATGACTCATTATTTATGAAACAAATCTTGAAACCAGTTATTACACAAAAACTCAAGCACGTGAGGCCATGTTGACGTGAAGCACTCAAGAAACTCTGAACATCGTAAGGAAAAGGAAAAAAAGATGAAAACGGGAGATGGGCAGAGTTCACTAATTATTCTCATAACTATTCTCCAATTTATTCCAGGGTCATACGCTAATGTCGATCTATGTATGCTATCCAGTAAGGTGAGCACACAAAGCCATTCAAACATCATTAGGATGCCACTATGGCCGAGTGGCTTTTCAGAACTATCAGTTGAATGAAAATTTGCTCATTTGTACTTCACTCTTGTTTACAAACAAGTGGATATGACAATTACTAAAGTTGTAGGAACGCGAAGACATGTAGTAATGAAGTGAATAAACGATGAGGTTCCGCAAATTCTCACAATTACATTTGCAAAATTTGTACAAAAACACTTCTATAATAAGAATTTCCCGAACAAGTAGGGAATACAGCAGTAGAACAGGTGGGAAAAACAGCGAATTAAAACAGGCCTGCAGTAAAGTAGGTTTTTCTAATTTCCCCTTACTATTGGATGAATTTGGACAAAACAATGAACATCGAAGGAAGTGAATGTCAGAAGTGAGTGAACGTCACTCGATCAACATGATCTTATGGTCTTGAGAAAGACAGAAAACAGACCAATGAAGACAGTGCCATTCGGAACATTGATGTTAATAGTGTTAATAAGCAGCACGAATGGACACGAACAGCTGCTCGTTCGTGCTCAAAGCCGTACGTGCGTGAAGTGTAACGGGCACGATCAGACCTCAACTTTCTAAACGTTTAAAAAATAATGCTGTCAGAACAACTAAGTGACGCTTGATGCCGAAGCGCAATGACATCACGCCAGTCGAAACAAATGCAAATATTATGAGATATTGAATACAAACATAATTTCCAGGAAGAACAATCAGTCTGAGGTGATGGTTTCATCGAACGTATATACACTTTAAAATTGGAAGTAGACGTCAAAGAGTTGAAGTATTCATTTGCGGGACGGCACAACCTTATCAAACTGCGATGAGATAGTCTTAAATTTTGGAAAACTGAGCTAGTTTTCGCATGGAATGTGATGAGAAACATCTCAGGACGGTTATGAGCTTCCATATGAAGTTGGGAACATACTCTAAAGTCATTTATTTTCACGGTGGTCCCATCAGAAGACTTCAGCAGCCTCCATCCTTGCTACTAACGACCAAGCACCAGGATCAAATCATGAGTTATTGACTCGCTTACAACCAGCACCATTAGTTAAAGAGCAACTCAACTCGTAAATAAGAGCAAAAGCGGCAATTATCCGATGAAGAATGTTGGATGATCACACCTTCGTAATCCTCTTTAAGATAAGAAGGCGGGATGCTACGGCTTTCTATGCCCAGGTATGAGAAATTTTCTTTGATATCATTATAATGAACGCACATAGGTGTGAAGTGTGAACGTGCATAGTAAAAGACACATTTATGGACATCCTTTGTGTAAACATCAGGAAAATTGTACGACGAGAAAAAGCCGAGGACGACCGCCCCAAAGATAGCATTTTGGGCCCATCGTTATCAGAAAAAGGTTGTGTTGGCTGTGCTAGCCAAGGGCGGCAGCGCTGACATTGGAGAATAATTTGATATCCAACAACGTCATACAAGATCCACAAACCTTTCGAAGTGGGACAGCAAAATAAGAAGCAGAAAAAGCTTATGAGTAAGAGTGTGGAAAGAGAGGATTTTTTAGGGAAAAGGATACGACCAAAAATGCAAATGAACTGTATAAACAGCTCTTCTCCAATACAGGATAACATGTACAAGTTCCTCTGTATAGTGACCAGTAACCAGTAGCAAAATGTGCATGAATGCAATGGATAAAATGTAAAATGAGCTGTAACACACCTGAATACGGTATTGCATAAACTTGTAGTAAAGGACAGTGTTAGATTCATATTGGAGCCATTCAGAGACTCTGAAAAGAATAAACACGACCAATAGAAGCCGAATAGAAGACGATCATAAAATCAAACACGAGGCGGGAATCGCGTATAGTCAGGAATACTATTACAACGATGCAGATAATTCCTGTTCGTCAGCAGACGATGCTTTTCGACAAGGACAGAGAGCACAGAATTGTCTCAATTAGAAAAATGGAGAGTTTCAAATAAATCGAGGGTGACTCTTGAGCAGCACATGGTAGGAAGACGAGCTCGACTATGCTGGTTCCTCGAAGAATGCCTCGAGGGAAACCCACGTCAGGTGAGAGTAGAGTTATTGAAATGAAATAAGGTATAAAATTATCCCTAAATTCGCGGAGAGGTACAAACTGCCGCGGCGAAGCATTGTGCAAACAATTCCAAAATGCTACGAGGTTGCCTAGCTGCAGCAGCTCATCCAACACGCGACAACATTAACAATCAATTCCCTTGGCAACCTGTCTACTCCTTCATGGAACGCCACAGATGACAGTCATATGAGTACATTAAAGACAGTCACCTTCTTTTGTGCTAACCCTCGTCATTCCACGATGTGTACTACAAAGGCTCGTGGGATGATGTCATGCAAGCTACGCGGTGCACGCAACGTGATAGGGAATATAATTAATGGCTCAAGCAACGACATCCGAGAGTAAATTTGCTGTAGCAGGAGACCTTCAGTTCTAGACACGTATGCGGAAAAAACCAGTCTACGAGAAGAAATGTGGAATTTTGCTGGAGACAACAAGGTTGCAAATATAGTCAGGCATTTCGGTTCCGAGACAGCACACAAATTTTCGGAAGACACGTGATTCACGACACTTGTCTACACTATGTTTTGCCCCAAAAACACGGCCCGTTCTCGTTTCCGAATCGTGAGTAGTCGCTAATCTAAGTGTGCATTCGAAGATTGGAGCTTCCAGGGCCAAATGCCGCACGAAATGCCGTGGAATAGGAACCCTGATGGCATAAAATAGGGAAGGAACGCGACAAAATCCAGGTGCACGTGAACGAGGTACGCAGCGCAGTCGAGGGATCGATCTGGAGGCGTGGCCAGTCGCGACGGGAAGACGTGGAATGGCGTCACTCACCTAACGCTGAGGAATTGCACATAAACCAGCAGCTACAGCGCTCACCCACGCGATTAACCATTAGTATTCGTATTTACTACTATCCATGTATACTGCGGAAAAATAGTTCCTCTTCAGGACCAGTTGCTGTGTAAAACTCGAATAACAGCCGAAAAAATCGGACAAAACAAGAGAATAGGAGGGCGAAGCTAGCAACAAATCAAGCTTTTTAGGCAGTGATAATGTATGGAATAGCTAAGAAACGATGTCCGGGACACACTATGATGGAGACTAGCCGTCAGCTTGCCCCCAACTACTAGCCTCTAGAATTTTGGATGAGTCGCTTTCCCGATTAATGCACATGACGTCATCGCGCGTCATGGGCGTGGCATGAAGACTCGACAAGCTGCAAATTATGCGGACCTCCCACTCTCGTCTCTCGCCTCGCGTCAAGAAGATAGGATTCACAGCAACTCATCGCAGTACATCCCTGGGGTCTTTTTCTCGGGAAAATCATGGTTTTGCAAACATTACAACCTGCACAAGGGTTGGGTTCGTCATCGCTCCCTGAATTTGGAGCTGTGGTGATGTTATTCCACAGAAGCCGCATATTTCTTACGGACTGGATAAATGGAATGACGACCATGATATTAATGCGAGCGTGGAATTGCTTCCTAAACGCTTTAACGCTGCTTCGGAATGTAGAAAAACCTGGAGTGTTGGTGATTATGAACTCCTTAAGAAAAGAATGCCTCACGTAGTCTAATTCGATGGAAGAAGTTCCGTAAACGAAGTTGCGCTCTTCATAAAATTCTATGGTTACATCTTCAACAAAACCACAACATAAATCGACCTTATTCTGGGATTTCCCTGACCACATAGTTAATCGAGACAACAGGAGATGGGTGATACAGAAACTCGTCTTCGTAAACACATTCCAACAAGAGCATGTCACCTACACACATCACAGCTGATGCTCCCTCCATTTGTTGTGAGCAAGCTCGGATTTCCAGCAAGCTGTGGAGTTTTCATGAAGTTTGGACGACACCGAAAACTTCAATTTAATGTGTGCGTAGAATAGTGCATCATTATAATAGACTGAACGTTAGAGAAAAGATTGAGAGAAGAGAAAAAAGAGCAAAGTTGAATACGGATGTCATCCAAACATTTCCTGTTCAGTAGCAAGAACTTGCGAAATGTTGAGATTTTGCTTTGGAAAAAGGGAGAGGGACGTTGGAAAAAGATGTATGTAGATACGTATACACGGTGCAGCCCTGTTTGCAATGCTATATTTTCGAGCTTTTTCCTAGGGAACGTCCTTCCGTCGTCTTGGATATTTCCTGAAAACACGCTATCTGCACTCTCACGCCACGTCATTTGATTTCCACGAGTAAACGAGTTCCTCATCTCCTCAGCTTCAGGGAGAGTACTAATGGCTCCCATGTTGTTCCGTTAACGATTGGGTTCAAAGCAGATAACAACTCACAAATGAACCCTGAACATGGAGGAATGGCGTATATTAAGAGGATAAGGGATTCGTCGTTGGCCAACAAATTTTTCGAAGGGACAGAATCAGTTGAAAATGAAAATTGTAAATACCGAAAGCAAGTGAACAGGGAAGAATTATAGTGATGACAAGTGAAAGGTTGTAGAAAAAGAATATCCACGGCAAGCAGAACTTCAGCGAGAGCCAGACGTTTTTCATCAAGTATTGTCGTTTCACATGGAGCCAATCAACAATGTTGCGATGTTGAATAGGTGGATTTCTCACAACGTCTGTGGGGAAGAAAACCTTCAAACTTCGATCATTCAGCGGCTAGGTTGTCTTGGACCAGAAAGCAAGATAAACGCTTCCTAGAAGGGAGGGAGGGAGGGGGGGTTACTATGGAGGCTACGTATAGGCGGGTCTTGGCGACTTTCCCCGCAGGTTCACAATATATAATATATACACACCTTCCTTTTCACAAGCTAGACTTCGCACATAGAAGCTCTCCTAAGTTCCTTCAAGTAATAAATTTGAAAGTAAATTTTGAAAGTAAATTTCTCTGAAAAAAAAAATCATCCTAATCCGAAAAAGATCCAGGCAAAGAAGGAAAGAGATGTAGCACTGGTCAACTGCGGTTTAGCAATTCTCCAATCTGAGATCTGGTTCGATTCCCAAGAGAAAAAAAGCAGAAAATATTCGATCTGCAATGTACAGGGTACGGCAAAAGTCCTTGAACAATCGATCTTCAAAATATGGGGAAGAAGAAATTGAAAAAAAATGGTAGTTGTTATACGTTGGCGGTTAAGTTGTGAACATAAATAATATTTTTGATTTCAAAATTTCCTCCACTGGTAGCGATCCGGGCTTGGGAAATGGTAGATGGGACATTGGCCTGGCGCGGACAAGGATGGAGTCAAATTCATCTCGGACCTTCTCTAAAGTTTCGGAACAAACTCCAAATTCCCGTGTGACATTGAGGAAGTTTGGCTCATAGAATCCTCAAAACACCACGGAATCTTTCAAGATGGATGTAGGACCTCGATAGGCGATTATCTGTCCCCACCTTTGTGGAGAAAAATAGTCAGTTTAAGAGGCAATTTCATCACTCTATAAATTCCGAAATAGCATGAGCGAATGAGCGAGCTTCTCACAAAAAAGCGGTAAGAAACAAGAAAAAATTGCTATAATAGTGCGATTTCCTTGTTTGTTGGCAAAACTTTGACCACTGCCAAAATCGAAGCTAACAATGAACCTAGAGATATCCCACCTATTTTCCATATTTTCTGGAGATTTTTCTAGGTCTAATAGTGAAAGGCTTCTACTAATTTTCTAGGTCTCATAGTGAAAGGCTTCTACTAACTCCCACAGGAATTTGGGACTTCTTCGCAAATAGATGGAGAAGTGGTGGAGGGAAAACGAGCTCCACTACCTGCACAGTCCACGTCTCACCTGGATTTTTCGAAGTCTATGTACCTACGAAAGCATGGAACCTCGATACCAAAAACAATACTCATGCTCATAACGTGGTTTTAAACAAAACCATCAATTTTTGGAGAAGGCTCTCGCGTATGTTTTCAGCGAGTAATTATTCTTGCCCAAAGAATTTCGCCGCACCCTGCCGATCTAATCGACAATTTTTGACAATCTCCAAGAGATTGGTTGATTTTGAACGTGCCTGGAATTGTTCCTTATGTACAGTGACGATGGAATTGCGTCTTTGGTGGACTCAGGAAGCACGCGGCGCAACCGCGCCGCTCGACTGCTATCCCCGTCGTGATAGCAAATCAGAGTTTTCGATATGGTTTTTCATCCTATCCGAAGCCAACAAACAAGGAAACTAAGTACCAAAAACCTCAAACTTTGTTATCAAGGTGATTATTTCTGCGTGATTGCTTCACGATTCCGCGAAAAACGTACTCTCATCGACGCCTACTATTCACACTTAGTTCCACAAGTCGAGACAAGAGGAAGAAATCTCAGTACCTTTCAAATATCAGCAATGCATGCAAATGACAAAAATAATTAATCGGCATTTTGTTGTTCAAAATAGGTATGGTTTGTAAATTGCGTGACGGGAAGATCGTAGATTCTGAGGATGACAACGTTGACTGTTGAAAATGAATGAAACCTGCAGGAATGCGCCTCCAAAAACCAACTAGAACTTCATAGCATTAGATCTGGCATACTGATATCTGCTCAGGACGAATATAAAGGTAAACGGACTTGTTATATCGGCCCGTGAAAGATTCGCAGTATACGACGAAAATACAGAGTAATAGCAAACATTAATCATAATAGTTGCGAGTGGATGAAATATGTCCTCGCTTCTGATTTTGGTAACATACGACGTCATAAGAAAGCACCTCACCACTATAGTTAACATGCAAACTTAGAAGTACGCATGAATATATGCATTCTAAAGTACTTGAACACTCTCATGGCAGTATAAAAATATGTAGTCGGAGAAATTAGAAAACTCGAGAAAAGAAGTACAGAATTTTCCCGCATTTTCCTCGAATTTTTTTTTGACAACAAAGAGAACTGCTTTGTATATCAGTTCCCATTTTCCGAGAACATATTTCTCCAATTTTCTATTAAGATGGCTCCAAACCGTAGGAGCGAAACGGATAGCCTCTTAAAAAAAGGCTCTTACTATCTTCTTCCATAAACCTAGGCTTGAGCTTTGTCCATCCATGACAAATGCTTTGAATAGCTTGAGGTAGTTGAGTTACATGCGAGAGCAAAGTTGAAGTACTTCGAAAAATGGGGAGCTGGAGAACAGTGCTTTGAAGAAAAAGAGCTGAACGAATGACCTCAACATTCTTCGAAACAAATTGGAAGCTACATAAGTCCTTTAGTGACAAAGATAGCAGCAACAAGAATGGTTGTTTCATGTTTGAATGCCTTCGACGTAGCGTCATCTCTCCTTATTGGACATTCCACAGATCCATTCTCTAATCACATTGCTCCGTGTGATGTAAAGTAAACAAAGAAACTAGGGCGGTGGAGAAACTCATTCTGATATAGTGACGATAAGAATATTTCAAAAAAGATTCGTCACATCGGAAACTCACATGATTTGAGCCGGTTACGGTGTTTTGAACCTTGAAGCGCTAACTCAGCCCTCCTCACTCGAGTCCAACGAATCGTAACAGCGACATTGCCTTCCAAGCCTTTGATTCCAGACATCAGAAACTGAAGCGAGCATTGTCAGCTTTAGCCAATCAAAACTCCGATGCGACAGCAACACAACGCACACACATAACCTTGAAGAACGTGAAGCGTTGTACTGTTACAGATCATACATCTCATGCCCACTCCACATACCGCCGAGATATGGGCTCGAGCTCCGGAGAAATACCAGCATTTCTGAACAAATTCAAGTGATTTATCAAGAATTAATTGTGCATAAGAAGCATAGAATGAAGAACACAAAAATGTGGAGCAGTATTCCACACGTTTGCTTTGGAATCCTCAAGAAAAAAAAATTTTCACCAAAACTCTGCCAACGTTGCAGTACAAAATCACTATGAATTTAATAGATTTGACATGCCACACCATTTTGCGCGGTTACGATAGATGTATGATGGATAAGGTATCTTTCTAAAAGTCTTGAAATCTTGCTTAGGGAATCAATTAGATTATTTGCGATTAGGTATCTGTTAGGGTGGTGCAAAAGAAATGGCATGACATTCAGATACGTACTTGTAAGCTCTTTTGTGCTTTGAAAAATCCCAGAAATCGCGTTTTCAATTCTCTAATTTTTCTTGTAACATCATAAGCAATACATCCCGAAACACCTTCTTTTTGTTAGCTTAGGAAGTCAATACCTACTCCACATGTGAGCTCTGGTGCAATGGTTGTCGGTAACTTAGACGAGCACTTTTCACAGCAATTTCCCTGACATTTCTAGGGTTCTGGATAGACGAATATCTCTAAGCTGTTTTTTGGATAGAACACCTTCGTACCCAGTGCTTTTATTTGCTCTAAAGAGTCGCGGGTGGTCTGTTAGAAAAACGCACGAGATGCTCAAACGGTCATTTTCTCTTTCTCTTTCTTTCTTTATCTCTCTCTCTCTCTCCAATTTCGGCCGAAGTTTGCTTCCGAGAGCTGGCTCGAACTGCGATAAGAGAAACGTTTAAGTAGTCTTCATATGCTTCAGGAAACCTGTCATATTTCTGCTGTTCTTCCCAGCTCCATATGCTTCAGGAAACCTGTCATATTTCTGCTGTTCTTCCCAGTTCCAAAGACTCATCTGGCATGAAACAATTTGTCAGACATGACGACCTCAAAATGCTGGTCCCCTCTTCCTTGCTTTTCATCTTTCCAAGTTTTGGTCGCACGGCGTCAGGGGACCTTCTCATAAAGTGAGCATTAGTCTTTGCTAATCGAAGGAGTTACATCGTTTGCTGAGGTTACCGCTCAATTAAATTTAAAAAAAAAAGAGAAGTCAACATAAAAACGCGCCATTTCTTGCGCACCAACTTAATATTTCGCGTATTGAGTGCATTTTCCTGCAGAGGTTCCCAGAATCCTCAGCATTCCTACAGTATTTCCACGGCAATGAAGTAATTCAGTTGCTACTGATTAGAAGAAATGTTGAAGTCGTGTTCAGTACAGGACCATGTACTGTGTTTCGGTTAATACTTAGACAGTTTTACATCCTGGGCTAGATTCCGTCTTACTTAGGCCTAGACCACACCTGGCCTGTTGGGACAGGCAGGAAATGTTCTGGTTTTCAAAGAACAGCGCATTCAACTTTATACTCTGTTCCACCAGCGATGATAGTCGAGCATTCGTGCACAGTGTCTGTTTTTCTCTGCACCCTCTCCAATCTCTGCGCACTTTCCCGCCCTCTTCTTCTCTGCGGCGTTTCCCCAACTATGTATCTTCCCCCGTGGAACAGACTATATCACGTTGACCGCCGCACCTGTTCTGACCTGAATGTCGATTATCGGAAATGAGCCTTTGCAGTACGTAAATATTGATTACTATGTATCTCGTTGAGTAATGTGAGTCTTCTTTCGTAATGGAGTGTTTCCCATTATTTAGAGTATTTCCTATTCCTGTTTATTGAGCGTTGAGGGATTTTTTTTTCCAAGCTCCGAGGTGATTTTTCCTAAGGCACACAGCTGGACGAACTGGATAGAAGTTTTGAGAGAATGCTGTTCGGAATGGCGAAGCATATGAAGGTGGTGAAACAGCGGTGGTCGACACTGAACTTTTATACCCAAGGGGCAGTGAATTATGGTCGTCAGACAGCAAAGAAGATTAATCAAATTCCTGTTTATTGAGCGCTGAGGTCAAACGGCCTTCGGAGAGTGGACTTCGGCAGTATATTCCCAGAAAAAAAAGGAATCAAAGTCTTCAAAGTTTGTTCTCAGCAAAGATGTATGTATTCGGGATCTGGCGATAGAATTCTGGTGATGAAGTAGCGAAATCAGTACTGAGTTGTCCGATCAGATGGTTTCTTAGCGTCAACATGCGAGAAAAACCAGGAAGTGGTACCTAAGGATGTTTTCTACGTTATCACTCAAACCGCCATTGTTAAAGCCTAGCATCTTTTTGAAGAGCACAATCAGACGAAAATAAAAACAATCGATTTCAAGGGGAGGACTATGACATTCATTTTAAACTTGAAATGATAAAGAACAACTAAAGGTCGCCACAGGCTCACCGAAAACGAAGAAAACGGAAGAAAACACTGCGCGACATGCATACTGTGCTATGGTCGACTATAGGATGAACATGGTTCCGTGGTGAAAAGAAAACGAGCGCACTAGCGATTACCGTTTGCAGCAGATGTAACAAACACTAACTTGAACTGTTTTGGTAACTTCCACATTACGTACAAATAAACTTGGTCATAGCATGCCTATTGATTTGTGACTTTGACCGATCTCGATTATCAAATTGAATAACGTGTTTTTATTGATAGGAAAAAATTACTGTATACCATGGAGAATTATTAGGTGGAGACCAATGTGTCTACAGAGAATTTACTCGAACATTCCTCATTTATTCGTGAAAATGGCCTCAAAATATGCATCGAAACAAGTATAGCTCATAGATATAGTGTCTTCGATTGCCCGCGTCCTCCCACCGCACCGCCTAAGATCACACGTGGCGTCCTGCTAGCGATCGATACTCAGCCGAAGTCGAGTCGGAGCACTTGCTTACAGTGCCGTATATCTGCCTCGTCCTCAAGGTGCACCGCCTGAGATCACACGTAGCGTCTTGCTGGCAGCGTTCCCGCCGTCAATCGGCTGAGTATCCATCGACAGCAGGAAGCCACGTGTGATCTCAGGCGGTACGACGGGAGGACACGGCGGATGGAAGACACTGTAGATGGGGCGCCTCGCAAGATTTTCTGTGACTTTTCAAGGGCGGTTATTTTATAAGATCGCAATCACTATCCTTAATTCGCGTATTCGTAACACATTTCTGCCGAAATTTACAGCATCTTCCAGCTTTCTACAGTACTTCCACAGCAATCAAACCACGCCAGCATTACTGAGCAAAATGAATGTTGAAATCGTGACTATCACATGGAATGACTCGTGCGACGCCTCGAACGACTCTGGGAAATAATGTTAATGCACAAACCGGCGGCTTTTTTTTTCTGGGATGGTAGAAGAAAGAGATGAAGTGGGCTCAAAAGTAGGGGGAACAATATAGAAGAAAATCAAAAGTCGGATAAGTACCATCTCGGACATTTGGGGCAGTTGCGACATCTCAACGGAGCGTATTTACGTTAGAAAGCGCTGGGTGGGTGACTATTCATACGAAAAGTAATTAACGGGGTCGTCTCGCACCTCTCTCGCACCTTGTTAAGAGCCAGCTGATTTCCCTCTTAAATATACCCAAATCGATTATTCTGATTAGCTTGATCCCTAAATGAGTGCGACTAGCCATTTCGTAGGCCAAGAAGAGGCTAGAATTTTGCTACAAAAACTCGTGTGCTCATTTTCAAGCGCTCAAACTCTAGTGACAGTCAAAGTACTCTCCATCTGATGCGCGGAACTCATATTTTTCCAGTGCTCAGAACAATTTCTAGGTCCATCTCACAGGTTTCTCCTTTACTAGAGTGAAAAGGGAAGATGGAGTTTGGGGTTTTCCATGGAATGCTTGATAATACATCAAGCAAATCAAGCAAAACAAAAAAAACTTTTAAAAAACCCCTTAAATTAAGTGAAATGTGACGATGAGTTATTCTAGGAGTCAGTATTTGGCAGGGTGACGGAGAATTGTTCAAGTAGCCTGCGAGTGATCAGTATAGTCAAAAATCACCGGATGGGTATGTGGAAAGTTGGTAGCCCTTAACAATGTTCCGAATTACTTTTCGTATGAAAGGTCCACCTCCCGAAAGCGCTTTAACTGAAGAATGAGTTCTTTCGTAAGAAAAAAACGAAAAAAAAAAACGTTATTGAAAATAACCTGCCGCGCACATTAAACAGCTTCTCATTAGTACAATCTGGTCAATATGTTCACAAGATATATTCTAACAAGTGCACTATATGTAACCGATGTGTTGATAACCTCCGTTGATGACTTGCTTCGGTTAGTCTTCGACACAAAATGCCTTCGTCAGACCTTAATTTCATACAGTACATAACCCCCATGCAAAAAAAAAAAAACAAAACAGAAGTAACGCAGCACCACTATTGTGCGGCGAGATGAGAAAAGATCCTGATACCAACAAGAGATGCGAGTCAATATGTGAAAATTTCCTGAAACGGAACGTAAGGAGTTCGGAACGAGATGCATCCTTCATTAGCGGTGGTAGAGGTCAATGTGTTTTGTTTCAATGAGTCTCATTGTTACCATCACTGTGTTGCGATGAGAGTCATCTTCTCTCGTCTCACCACATGCTATTGTTGCTAATTTGCTTGGGTTTGTTTGCATGCGGATGGTGCTGCACAATACAAAAATCAAGATTAGACGAAGGCACTACATTCTGGAAGCTAGCCGGAGCAGACCATCAACAGAGACGAAAGTGAGAATTATTTTTTAAGTTTTCTACTGCTAAAGTGGGCCGTTTCATGTGCGCGGCGAGCCTACTTCGGATAATTTTCTTGAGCATGGAAGGGGCGATCTTTATAATGATTTCAACATTCCTTTTGCTCAGTCATGCTAGCATGGCTCGATTGCTGTAGGGATACGGTAGAAAAGTGGAAGAGACTGTAAACTCCGGCAAAAAATGTGTCAGGAATATGCGAAACGAGACTAGTGATCCCGTTCTTATAAAATATCCTAAAATAACCACCTGTGAGAAGTTACACAACATCTTGCATTGACATCATCTTTTCTCGTCTCACTACACTTTACTGCTTGCCCGTGATTGCATGATATTGCAGATGGTGTTTTACTGCATGAGAATTAATGTCTGACAAAGACATTACATTCCGAAAGCTAACCGGAATGAATCATCAACAGAAATCCTCAACAAACCCAGAATATTCTCTAGAAAGCGAGGCTTGGTGACAAAAGTACACTTACTGGATTACATATTTCCTTAAAGTTAATGGAGCAAAGGTTATGAAGAAAAAATATCGAAAGGTTAGAAATGAAACATTTCTTGAGAGCAGTCCCCATTGACAGTTCCAAGTTTTCAAAAAAAAAAAATGCGTTTTGATATGTTCAATGAACGTTCGAGAAACCTACTTTATTCCACGATGGAGTATGACTTGCGACAGGAATAAGAGGTGGGATAAGCCTGACCATCATTGATAACAAGGGGCAGTCCGAAACGTTGCCACAATGACAGTGGCAACAAGAATCGAATCCGGACAATATTTAATTCGCTTTATTTCCTGACCAATATCTTTTTTTCCAAGTCAATCAATTTTTGGAAGTGCTCGGAATAAAACCACGACTGAGTCTACCCTCTACCGAAAGATCTAGATAGGGTGATTTCGAGCTAGAACAAAAAAGACATGAGAAAGCCAAGACGGAGAGGAACGGAGAATGTGGGCTCTTTTGGGAGATAGTACATGAATGATTGGGTATTCTGGAGCGAAGGAATTTGCTTTTCTTTGTGGTACAAACCATAGAGATTCTCTTAAATTGTCATTTCTGAGTTTCCAAAAATATTCCGCAACTAGACAGTGTACCCGGCTTCGCTCGGGTGTTCAATTTCTCATTGCCATTGCCATTTGAAGCTGATGCCAACACTTGTTGGACCAAAAATCCTTTCAAAATGTTCATCAAAATGTTTGGTGATCAGCTCAAGTGACCCTCCTTCACCCTGCCCCCCCCCCCGCCTTCCCTCAAAAAATGGAGTGAAGTTGCTTGACTGGTAAATAAATTCTCATGAAGTGCTTGCCTCATCCACGTTCAGCGTTTCGGAAAGTCCCAGAAGGCACGTTTTCACCGACCCGTGTGCAAGAATGTCGAAAAATCAATATAACAGATAAATCGATATTTCGGTCAAAACGGTTATCATACGCGTGCGCGTTGCGATACCCCCGGTAGCCATGTCTTTACCGCTCAGTGGGCAAGAACAGCGAAAAATCAATAAAATCAATAAATCGATATTCCGCCCAAAATGGTTGCCATATCCGTGTTCAGCGTATTGAGGTGCCCCAGTACACATGTTCTCATCGCCTCCTGGGCAAGAATCGCGAAAAACCAATAAAATCAATAAATCGATAGTGTCATACAAAATGATTGCCATATTCGTGTTCAGCGCATTGAGATACCCCAGTAGACATATCTTTACCAACTCGTGGGCAAGGATAGCGAAAGATCAATAAAATCAATAAATCGATAATCTGGCGAAAATGGTTGTCGTATTCGTGCTAAGCGATACCCCAGTAGGCATGTTCTCGCTAGTCCCTGGTCAAGAAGAGCGAAAAATCAATAAAATCGACATAATCGATAAGCCAATCGATAATCCCAGGTGCAAAGTAGCCTATAACCTCCGCCGACCCCCGAAGAACCTACATGCAAAATTTGGTCCCGATCGCTTCATCCTCCGCGATTTTTATTCCGAACATACAAACATACAAACAAACAAACAAACACTTTTATATCTACATACAGATCTCCAAACTCAGTCACAATTTTGCCTTGAGATTCAACTTAGCTATTTAAAACAGTTAGCTGGGATTTACTTCAGAATATGTTATTGCTCGGGAGTGAGCAAATGCGACACCCGTTATTCAAAACGCTTTTCAAACATAGCTCCTTCAATTCAACACACTTTCGATCGCCACCTGCCATTATCAAAGCAAAGATTTTACCTAGAACTTGCGCTGAGGAAGCTCTTTTTTTGACCTCCTGCAAATAATTTGTTTGTTCGTCTGCAGCAATGCTTGATTTCGAAACTGCGGAAAAAGGTGGGAATGAAGGTAATGAGCCTCCAAAATCAGCGCCTATTTATATACAGGAGGGGGAGGGGGCTTAAGTTATAGTTCAACGTTTGATCATTTATTTCTCCGCCAGGAACACATGGTTCTTTACGACCTTTTCTTTACTGAATAGAGAAAGGTTCAAAGCATCCTTCGGTCGGAAACCGATTCTGTAGGAGGGTTTTGCTTTGGAGCAGTTGGCCTCGAAAGAGACTTTTGAAATAAGCCGGTAGTTGCGGAAATTTTTGTTGCAGAATCCACCAAATGTTCAGGTACGGTCTTATTGCTTACACAGTTCCGAAAGGAAAAAAGTGCTCTTTTCAACGGTACCCGCTGTTTCCCACAAAAGCGTATTACAAGAAATATGGGAGCGAGAAACAGCGAGTAGTCCACGCTCCCAATCACGACCAAATTCTATCAGATTTGTTTTCTAAACGTTTTCCCTCCTGAGAACAGGACAACAGCTTGTATGTGAACGTGATCTGGGAACTAGATCAAAATCGTTACAAAGTGGTCGTGCAGCTCCATCAATAGGCCTATATTTAGGCGAACTGTGCCCCTCAAAACATGAGGCTTCGTTTTCTCATCTAGGCAACTTTTGGAACAAGCTCGTTCTCTACTCTAATCAATACCACTCTTGAGTAGATTTTGAATAAACATCTCATAATTGTCTCCGAGAACACGAGACGATTTTTTATCCTATTTAAGCCCGTTTTTAAAAGTTGTTTTTTCGTGAGGCCTAGCTGGAGGAAAACATCCCACTACCGCAGAGAAAATCGATCAAACGCACAATAACTTGTGGCCTCCCTGTATTTGAGCCATACATGGTTTACATATGGCTTCCTCACTCGGTAAAAAAAAATTTAGTGACCGGTTCAATCTTACATGTATGAGCAATTAAAGTTGCTTGGCTCGAGAGACTTGTCAAAAGCAGTTTCTTCATCTATCGGTTCCACTGCCACCAGCATTCCTTGCAGGTTTCATCAATATCAATGCGAGAAAATGTTTGAGCATGAAGCTTGCTCTGGTGGTTATCTCGGAAACTTTTTGAATCACCCTCGTACACTTTCTCCGCAAAATTGGTTTTTTTTTTTCGCATATGATCCAATATGGTTCAAATGCTTGATTGACTATTGAACGATTAGGCATTGAGTGTTTTTTTTTCTAAGGGAGAAAAAAGAAGAGAACGAATTAAGAAATACATGAGCCTGATACAAGGAAGATGGGATCTTTATGCTCAACAAGTTCCATCCATTCTCGAAATCTCTGTGACTTCGTAATGATAAAACTTAGTATATTAGTAGGAATCTGGTGTTACTTTGAAGTTACAATCGGCTGCTTCGCTGAACACAGAGACCATAGTAAATTTTCCCGGGATGATCGTTTGTTTTCGAACCTGAGAAACTAGTTAATGAATTGTTATTGCTTGCTTTTCCAACCAATAAGGTGTCATAGGTTGCACTTACCCCATCAAAACTCGGATACACACAAACACTTCGACAGAATTTGTGGAATCCTCAGAATAACGCCTGTTGTTATAGGAAATAAAATTTCAATCAACATGATAAGTGCTAAATGATAATTATTGCAGGGGTGATCTGTATTAGATCATAGTAATCAATTTGAAGCCATGAAAGCCATAAAGGAGATCCTACTATGTAATTCAGTTTTTGTTACTTTGTCCGCGCACAATATCTGCGAAGGGGTATGGGGAAATAAGAGGGAAGAGGCATTGTTGGAACAAGAACAAACAATGGTATACAGTGGCGGCCACATGTTTAGCACGCAGCCAATTTAGCGCGGTCAACTGATGAAAATATAAAATTCGTATTTCAAGCTTGGAATGAGCAATCAGGACAATACTCGAGAATGTGATGAAGCAAGGTGTTCTCTTTCTTGCTTCTACCCTCCTTCCAGAGAAATTGTTTCTCAATGGAGTTGCGCTCAATCTCAAGAGCTCAAAATGCAACACCTTTGGAAATGTCTTCATTTCTCTCCTACACAAGTTAATCGAACCGAGAGAAAATGTGATTTTATTCGCGATATTAGTGCGCATTTTGCTAAAATAGTTTTGTTGCGCAGTTTTTCATCTTGTGGAAGAACTAGGGTCGTCAACATGGCTTAAAAATGCGAAAAGGATCCATGACAATTACAAGCAGAAAGCACGAACTTCGGCTTCCATTTTTTCCCGGTTTGTGCTAGTAACAAGCATCCAGGTACTCGTGGTACTCACTGGAAAATTCCGACGCTTGCATTATTCTCGAGATGCAATAAAATGAAATTTCTCACATATTTGACTGTTTGTTTCTGTCTCTGGCTCCAGCTGGTACGGAGAGCGCGCAATAGCTCTCACAGCAAAATGTTGAGGAAAAGAGTGCTCAATTTAAATTACCATTTTGTTTACCTCCACAAGTAGGTACGAAACTTTTACACCTACCTTGGGAAAACCGACGAAACTGACACTTTATTTTTTAATCCTGCTATAACAACAACAACTATAACAAACCAAGTTTTGATTCTATAACGGGAGGGAGGCCTCGCCCCCCCCCCCCCTCCCAAACCCAACCCTACCCGCACTAAAAGTGATGGTTCTTTCCACGGTCGACCAAAAAATGAAGGTTGAGTGGGACTCATTCTCAAGGTATTCCAACTATACCTCCTCCAATACGGATTGCTTATTGAATACGTTGTTGAGCACCATAAAAGAAACAAAAGATGGAAGAAATTGAAGGGTACGGCGAGGCAGAATCTGTACTGATATTATCCTCCAATAACATGTAAATCTTCACGCAAATTTCACCAAATTCACCATCGACAGAACCGAATAAAAGGCGGTTCTAAACCTAATGGTTCGGCCCTAAACTAGTCGCATAACATGCCTCAAGGGTGAAACACACGGAAACAACCGTTTTGAGGAGAGGAGGTAGAGGTACTCAAATGTACTCCGTACGGTATAGTTAGTTCCAAACGCGGCAATAGTTGAGTATCCGCGCGGATAACCCGCTTTTCTCTCATTCCTCTCCAACAGCTGCAAACTTTCCTGCATTCCTTTCCTCTCCTGAATTCTCAACTATCGTCCATGGCGAAACGCACTATAATAGAGTTGCACTTTCTTTTCAAATGAGAATGACATCGTTTTTCGCCCAAATTAGATTATTGTAACACACCACCATAAAAAGGACAAAAACAAAAATTTTCACCATAAAACATGTTAAGAGGATAGAATTGAATAGGTTAACAACATGAAAATTTTCTTGTGTTATGCTGAGTTCATGTGCTTCAATAAATACTCTTGGATTTTCAACGTATCCTTGGCATTTTTAGTGTTCCTAAACCTTTGATGAATGCACTGGACGATCCCCCTCGTACCTTGTTTAAACACCTACATACTGACTATTAGGTTGTTACGTAAGTTTACGCTGTTTTGGAATTTTTGACAACCTTTGTTTATTGTATGAGCAGGTCAGTGATGCCTCGCGGCCAGAACGCAGGAAACGGAGCGAACAACAAGGATATTTTCGTTTTCAAGTCGTCATGTTTGGCAAATTCTTTCGTGTGAGATAGAGCTTTTTGGAGTTAGGAAAAGCGGTGAAAATAACGCAATTTTCTTGGGAAATGCGATGGTTGCTTGAGTCTCCTGGCTGGTAGTAATCCTTCCAAGTTCGTCACAACATGTACGAGCCAGGCTCGTAACTGTTCGGAACAAGGCACGAACGTCATCATCATGAGCTTGGCGCGGGAGTGTCACGAGCTGGCACACCTGCAAAACCGCTGAACAACTAGAGGTTCGAACCCTGACATTCGCGCGCTTTGACGGGGCGCACATCCTTTGCGCAATAGTTCACGTTGTTCCCAATGCACTATAACGCCCAAGTAGAGCATGGAATGGCTGACATTATGTGCACCTCGCAACTGCTTATGGGCAGATCGACCTGTCGATTCGCAGCACTGATTAGCGAGACCATGAGGTCACAAGATCATTTATGAACGACATTCCTTTTCGTAATTTATCAATTATATCCGAAACGATGGTGGTCATGTGAAGGGTCGCAGCTCTCATATTTTATTGCAACAATCGGAAAAAACGATCGATGTTAAAACAGGAACAATAAACAACTACTAGATGTAGGCACGGGAGGAAGAAGTAGTGGCTCCCGGGTGGTCCAGGGCCTCTTTTATATCGTCCACTTTGGCGCCCAAAATTTGGTTCTCCTCTCCATGTGTGGTCTCTCGCGCCGCGATTATTGGTTAGCGTAGGTCACGCGGGCGGGCTGGTCCGCACCCTGACCTACCTCTGCAAGCTGATCTAAAATTTGATCATGTGAATCATGATACTCCCCCTCACGAAAATAAACACGTACACACTTACTCTTCAGCTTTCTTATTTTTTCCATTATCTCCTTTCTTTCCTGCGGAAGGTGGCAAATTGCCGTGTTGCGGTACGTACTCTTGCAGTACCGACATTCCGTCCTGCACGGGCACGGCTTCGGGCAGAATCCTAGGCAGTAGACGCACTTGCCCATGCGTGCCAATGCCTTTCTTCTTGCATCCACTACGCGGATTCTGGGGCATCCATCGGAGGGGTGTGCTCCCTCTTCTTCACAGAAGGCACATGACCCCACTTCGTTGTTGTTCATGTAGACCGTGAAGTTGTCGTTTCTGAAAAGACGCGGCGGGCATTTCGAAAGTGATGCCAGTTCCTTTTCAAGTCTCTCGATCTCCGATTCGATGGGATTCTTGTTCTGTAACGTCGACGGAGGCGGTGTGATGGTCCGGCTCCTTTTGACTTGTGGCTCTTGTGCCACCTCAGCCGTGTTTTGGGGTACGTTCATTCTTTTGGGATGTGGAGTCTTGCCTCCAGTTTCGGCGTGTTCCTTCTGTTTTTCCTGATGCAGGAAATTTTGGTTGCAGTCTTTCTCTACATCCAGGTGGTCTTGCATTTGTGACTCCTCCATCGTTTTCTTCATTTTCTTGACAGTGAGGAGCGTCTGAATTCCAGACTCAATTGCTACCTCGATTTTTTCATCCAGCTTTTTGCAGGCGTTGTCCAGTTTCTCCGTGATTTCGTTGGTGGTCAGCGGTTTCGACTGATTTTCAAGCTTTTCTTCTATCTTGCTCAGTCTATCCTGCATAGTCGTCATCAGCGTCTCCAGAATCTTTTCGTTCTTTTGGAAAAGTACTTCCATCTTCTTTTCCAGCCTCTCTTCTATCGCTGAGACGTCTCTTTCATTCTCTTCGACTATTCCGTTGGCAGTGAAGTTTGTCATTGACTGATAAAAATCAGTGATCCTGGAATGCAGATGCTGGATTTCTGCAGTGAGTACCAAGTATGACGTCGTTCTACTGATCGATCTTGGATCCGCTCTCTTCTTCTGGATGAAGCGAGTCTGGGATTCCTCCGTTGCGTGTTCGCCGTCGATCAGCAGTTCATAGACCTCCCATAGGGTGCAAATGTCCCGACGTATTGCGTTCATCCTTTCTTTTGTAGTCACCGCTTTCACTATCCAGTCAAAGGCCTTCATATACGTGGCTTTTCTTGATCCGGATTGCTCGTCGATCATTTCCAGTCTGAGCTGTATGCATTCTTCGTCCAGGAAATGACTTGACAGCAGCAGTTCGCCGGTTGTACGGTGATGGTCTTCGAGTATACCCTGAACATCCCTCTCAGACAGGGTCCTTCGGCTCTTCTTGAAGAGGTTATCCAGGTAAGCCTTGGCGTCGAACATGTCTGTCAATCTGAAATTAATAGTTAGTAGTGGGTATATTAGACATCATGCATTTTTGTAAGTTCACTACTAAGGCGTTCACCACGAAAGTCTCTGCTTCAGGTTCGCATGCCTCTGCATAGTCTATCATTTTACGGGGACGAAGACTGTAACGCGTCGCTTGCTTTTCTTCCGATTTTCTGTTTTCCACTTCTTGTGGCTTGCGATTTTCTTTACTTTCTTCGCCCAATTTCAATGGGACCAGCAAATTTGTCGGTCTTCTTAGGAGTTTTCTTGTGGAAAGTCGTAGTTCCACTTCTCTCGGTGAGTTGATTTTTGTGACTTGACCTATCCGCCACACGTTTCTTGGCAAGTTCGCATCCATAACCAGAACATACTGTCCAAGACGTGGTTTCGTTGGTGTGGATTTCCCTTGTTTGAGGCTTCTTTTATGATACTCTCGTAATTCTGAAAGATAGTTGTTTTGCCAAATTTTCCAGAATTTCTCGGTGATTTTGTAGGACGTTTCCAGCGCGGCTATGGCTTGATTTCGTGTCTCCAGTCGTGCGTGCTCCTCCGGTGGTAGATAGGATTCGTCTTGTGCTTCTTCCTGGTACTTGGCTTGCAGGGGATAGTTGAGGATGATGTTCCTTTGCATGAAGTCTATCGGTCGAATGCAAGGCATTTCTTCGAATTCGCTTTCCACGTATGTGAGTGGTCGGCAGTTTAGACTTGCTTCAATTTCGGATAGCAGCGTCGATAATGCCTCGAAATCCAACACCTTTTCCCCTATCGCCTTGTACATTGACCTATTCACGGATTTATTAGCCGTTCGTAGAAACCTCCTTGCCAAGGGGCATAAGGGGTTATGAATTTCCATTCGATCTCTGCCCTGGCGAGGAATTGCTGTATTTCTTCGGACTTGTCCATATGAGTCATGGTTTGGGCTAGGATTTCTTGACCCAGCTTGAACGCAGGAGCGTTATCACAAGTAATACTCTCTGGCGTTCCCTTTCTTGCCACGAATCTGCGGAAAGCGTTGATGATGGCTGTTGTACTTGCTCCTGTGATTAGTTCCAAGTGGATCATTCTGGTCACAGCGCAAGTGAAAATGCAGCCGAAACCTTTTCTGGTCCCTTCTTCTTCCAGCAGGTGGATGGGGCCGAAAAGATCAAGTCCGACGTGCTTAAACGGTCTTGCTCTTTGAACTCTTCGTTCGGGTAAGTCTTCCGTGTCAGGGTAACGGAATGGCAGGTTGTTAAATCTTTGGCATTTGATGCATCTTCTGATGACTACCAGGGATGAGCGGAATTCCGACTTCCGACTTCCGAAACTTCCGATATTCCGGCGTTTTTTGGGCTTCCGACTTCCGAGTTCCGACTTCCGAAAAATAGCGAAAAAAGCCGGAAGTTTTCGGAAGTTTTGAAGGGTGACCAAGCTGTCCAAGTTTTTCATATGTACCAAGTTTGTCATATGAGTTTCATGGAGTTTCTTAGCAGGTATCTGACACCATCTACCCTACCCAGCAGTAATGCATATACCAAAACTGGAGCTTTCTGTCTGTCTTCTGTTTTCTTGCATGCATTGTCGTACTCCATCGTACCACACGAACATAGAAAGACAACAACCTCTAGCCGGAACTTTCACCTTTTTTTCTCTCAAAGAATGAAATTCTAAAAGTTGCGTTGCGCTGCCTGCGGTTTTACTGTTAATGTTGTACCAAGTATGTTTACTGAGTTCAGTGCTATATATCAGCATGTGAAAGAAATCACAGTGTCGGAGAGTGAGTTGTTTGGATAAGAGAATGCTGCTAAACATGGGCTACAGGTGAAAAGGGCAATTAAAACCTCGAAACTATCCACCCTCGCTCAGTATTCTATACTATTTTTGACTAAATATTAGGTGCATGCAAAAGTTCCGGGGCAGTTCCACCTTATTTTTCAAAACGCCATAACTTGACTCAAAGTCAGTAATTTTGTTCAAGACAAAAAACATTTGCATCTGCGTAATGTTGCCAATATGGCACAAAGAAGATTTTTGCGGAAGCTAAAAATTTGACAGGTCTACACCTGTAATAGTCGCACACGTCGTTTTCCAGTAGCGTCTGTTCATCAAAACTTTTACAGCGGAACTAAAGCCAAAGAAGGTTGAAATGGGAGTAGTCTGTTAGAGGCAGGTTCAAGGAGTAATACAGGTTAGGCTAGAATTTCGGAGCACGAATGGCCAATTCTTTATACGGTTGACACTGCAACATGCTGGTGTGCGTTATCCCACAGCCGGATCAGACCACATATTTCCGCCTGTGTCGGCCCTATGCTGTAGAGTTTTTCCGTGATTTCTTTAGGGAAAAGAAAATACTATAGGGCACTTATTGTGAATTCATTAGAAAGCAAATTCATCGCAGATTAGTCACGTTGCTGACCATGAAAAGTCAAAAATTTTTTAAAAGAAGGTAGTGATGGTTCGCCCATTTTTTAAGTGGGTGGCAGGAGCCCAGACTTTAAGGTGACCTCCTCCTATTGTCGTGCCTGACCCATTCTCTATCAACAATAGTAATCCTTCCATGAAACGAATTGTTAAAAAATCTGAAGGTCGAATATCTGCAGACTTGCCAGTGTGGACGTTGGTGCTCTTCGCTCAACTCAGGCAAAATCCATCTACTCACCTTCCCTTTCTTACCTATATGCTTCAAGTGAGGAGACATTGTTGACTGAATTCCACGTAATGTCTTGCGCACTATGCACAAGGTCTGGTTCAACCGGCTCTTTCCTGGCGCCTTTGCGATGACCAAATCTCTGACCTACTTGTGAAGCATTTCCCAGGCTCTCATCTCCGCTCAGAATTCCTAGGAACCGTCGAGCACCTGGCGTTTTAGAGAACATGCTCTTTATAAACCTATTATTGATGCTAGAGGTCGCTTCTCTTGTTGATCTTCTGGATTTGATTTCATAAAGCGAAGTTCCCCAAATTATTGCACAGCTCGTAGCATTGGTTTTACACCCAAAACAGAGCAACGCTGTGATGTAGACCGGAGCCAAAATTGATATAGGTAGCAAATGTTACAGGCTACCAGCGTACATGAAAACCGTTACAAGATATCGTAAACGCAAGGAGCAAAACTACTTGAACGGTGAAATACCGCCAACTGCCCCGGAACTTTTGCACGCACCTAATAGTATAGGTTAGGTAGGTACACCGCGTAGGTTACACCACTCCAAAAAGCTTTCATCTCAACTGTTGAGTTTTCCTTGTCTGACCACCATGGTTTACTAGTACTTATTTTTTCTTTATTCATCGGTGACTCATTTTTCTTCTTTTTGAATTCCTGAGTAACGTCATTCATGGGCACAGTTGGATGAAGCTTTTCAAATGAACACTCGCCTATCTAACAATACACTGGTCAATTTCCTCCCCCATTCAAGTCTCCGTGTAGATCTGGTTGACCTCCTCCCCCATTCAAGTCTCCGTGTAGATATATGTATTGGCTACTCTGTACTTCCGACTTCCGACTTCCGGCACTTCCGATATTCCGGTGTTTTTTGGGACTTCCAACTTCCGACTTCCGAGTTCCGAAATTTTAAATCTGACTTCCGCTCATCCCTGATGACTACCTTCACTTGTTTCCTCAGCCTTGGGATCCAGTATCGTTGGCGAACATTAGCCATCGTGTGAGCTATCGAGCAGTGAAGATCTCCATGTGCTCTTTGAATAATCAGTTTCGCCAGAGCTGTATCTGGAGCTATGATGACCGGATTCTTGGCATCCTCCTTTAACCTGCTGTTACCCAGTCTTCCATAGCATCTGTTGATGCTCTTAGCATCTTTCTTCACGTTGAGCTTGTTGTTCTTCGCTGACAGAATCGTTTCTTCGTGGAGTTTTTGGTGGATCCTCCAGAGGAAAGTCCTCGCATACTCTGGGTTCTTAGCCGTCAGTCTGCCTTTCCCTGCAAAGTAGTCCGCTTCTGGAATGTTAACGCACCGATGTTCCCTAACTCCTCGCCGTTTTCTTGGTATTAGCTATGAATCGCAGTACGTAGGCAGCTGCTCTTTCTAACTTTCCCAGTGAGGAGAATCTAGTGATGTCGAACACGGCGTCACTTTCTTTCACAAGAGTTACCGCACTCATATCTTGTTCCAGTAGGAATGTCTCGTTTTCTTTTGGCCAGTGATCTGGCTTGTTGAGGATAAACGGTGGACCTTTCCACCAAGTGTCCTCTCGAAGTTCTTCTGCTCGCAGTCCTCTTGTTCCTTTATCTGCAGGGTTCATATTTGTCCTCACGTATCCAAACTGAGGTTCGACGTTTGCTTCCTTCAACTTCTGAGCGATTAGCCTCATTTCCTTTATTCGGTTCGACACTAGTTTTCCTGCATCCTTGTTTGTTTGGTTTCTCTTCAGCCAGCTCAGCACGATTTCTGAGTCAGTCAGGATGCGGATGGAAACGATTCTGATGGTGTCCTTGAGTTCTTCGTAGCATGTCAGTGCTAGCCTTGCTGCCATTGTTACGGCATTCATTTCCAGCTTCGGAACCGTGTGCTCTGCATTCACCTTTGGCAGTTTCGATTTTGCCATCAACAGGTTTGAGTCGCCTTCACGGGTGAGATACGCCGCCACACACATGGCCGTTGTGCTGGAGTCGGCAAAGATTACCAAGTGATGTTCTTCTGTTTTTTCAGCAACCTTCCTTGGGATTTCCAGAGAGAAGTTGCAGGTTTCTGACTGAATTCGTTTCCATTTTTCGGTGTCCTCCTCTGATAACCGCACGTCCCAGTCATACTGTTGCGTCCATAGATGCTGAAAGAATTGCTTTACTTTCAACGTTAGTGGCGTTAGCCATCCCATGGGGTCGTAGACCGATGCAATCGCACTTAGTATGGACCTCTTGGTTGGGGCGGAGATGTTTGGAAGATTCATTCTGATCTTGATCCTATCATCCTGCGTTCCCCATCTGATACCCAGTATTTTTGGGTTTTCCTCAATGGATCTGTCCTCTTGTCGGATTAACTTGTTGAGCTGTTCGTCATTCGACATGAACTCTCGCAAGTTCATATTCAGTTCCTCGAATATTCCCTTTGCTCTTTGGTACTTCTGAAGTCCTTCTTTTCTCGATTCTGCGGTAAGGAACAAGTTGTCGACGTAGAGATTTTGATTGACTTCGTTGGCCAGCACTTGGTCTTCGCAGTTTGTCTCCAGATGGAACTTGATCGTCGCTGCAAGTAAGAATGGAGATGCATTTATTCCAAAGGTTACTCTTGTGAACCTGTAAATCACGATGTTGTCTGCTGTTGGTGGGTCCTTGAGATCTTTTACCCACAAGCATCTGACTGCATCTCTCTCTTCTTCTTGGAGCCTCACTTGCAAGAAGGCTTTTTCCACATCTGAAGTGACCGCTATTTTTCCTGTACGGAATCTGAGCCGATCCGCTTAGGCAATATCAAAGGCCCTTGGTGCAAAACGTCGTTTAGGCTTGGCTTATTTCAGTAATGCGCGGAAGCATCAAAGACAATTCTTTGTGGCGTGGTTTTCTTCTCTGGCGTCATCACGGCATGGTGGGCGAGGTAGTGTACCACCTTTCCTGTTGGTGGTTCGCCTGGCTGCACCACTTCAAGGATGCCTTGCGCAAGCTGATCCTTGAATATTCGGTCGTACTGTTTCAGAAGATCCGGCTTGTTCTTGTAGGCTCGGAATATTCCTCTCAGCCTAGCTTCTGCGATGTGTTTGTTGTCCGGTAAAGGATCATGGTTATCCTTCCATGGTAGCTTCACATAGTAGCCATCTTTTTTCTTGACGATTGTCGTGTCGAACTTCTTCAAGACCTGTTCGTTGATTTGTTCTTTTTCAGCCTTGTTTGATCCAGTGTATTCTTGTACACCAGATGATTCGAAGGTTAGGAATTGGTCCCACCGTCTTCTTTCATTGGCCTCTGCAGTGGTTAGCAGAACCTGAGCCTTTGTTTTTGGAGCAGTTTCCTCCTTTCCTGATGCCATATATCCGAACCGCGTCGAAATCAGGTGTAGACCTGATGGCAGCTTCAGGATCCTGTTCTTCATTACTTCCCAGAGCTAGTCGCAGCCAAGAAGTATTTGAGGAGTGGTTTTTTCACTGTTGGTCACAGCTGGTACTTGAATTCCCAATTTTTCCATGAAGTTGCGATCGTCATTGCTCAGCTTTGGTGACGGCACGTTTGTTGTTATGATGTCACTCTTGAAAAGTTCGAATTCAAGAGGTTGACCGTCTTCATCCTCCATGTTTACCAGTATGGCGTCGTAGTCCTTTTCTCGGATCTCCTTGGAGCCGAATGTATTGATTCGCAGTGTTTGCTTCGCAATACAAGGAAGTTTCAGTTCCTCGACCAGATCAGCATCAATAAAAGACAATTCGGATCCTGTGTCCAGAAGTACTTGCACTTTTTTAGACTTTTCAGGACCCCGCACAACGGTTGTCCCTGTAAGAAGCTGGGTTTTCTTCCCAGCAGTCTTGTTCACATGGAGAACTGTCTCTCCTCCTTCTTCGTCCGAAGGATTGTCAACCTCATCGTCTTGCTGCGAGATGAAGTTTTGTTGGGCAGTTAGTCTTTCTGGTCTTCTTGGATTTTGCTGAATCCCTGACGCTTGTTGGCCATTTTGTCTTGGCTGAAATCTTGGTGGTTTCCTGTCAGTATTCATTCCACTCCTTTGTTGGTTCTGGCAAAAGGATGTATGATGTTTGAGTCCACAAATTCTACATCCTCTGCTTTTGCATTCCTCTGTTCGATGGTTTGGTCGTCCACAGTTCCTGCACAGTTTATTCCGCGCCATGAATGCGCTCCTCTCCGGCAGCGGTACCTTTCTGCAGTCAGTGGATTTGTGATTGGCTCTGTTGCAGTAGAGGCAGCTTGGAGCTGCTCTCCTCTTCTCAGCGAAATTCGCTTCTGTCTTCTCCTTCGTTCTTGTGGTTTCTGAAGACTGAGCGCTTTCGATCTGCTCTTTCTTACAGATTATGTCGTCTACATCTGCATAGAATCTGTTCCAGTTCCATGCATCCGGAGTTGAGAGCTCCGACCGCTTCTCCAGGATCTTCATTTGGATTGGCTCGCTGAACTTCCTGAAAATTTGGGTGAGGAGCTGTCGATGGTTGATATCCTGGCCTTTGTTAGCCAGCTGTGCCATCGTTGTGGCCACCTGATCAAGGAGTCTTCTCTGGTGGCGTATTGTCTGACCGTCAGCCTTGTGCTTCTCGAGCTTCGTGTAGAGTTGCTCGATGACTGTTTCATCCCTTCCATATCTGTTCTGGAGCCACCGAATTACCTCTTCGTAATTTGCTTCAGTAATTTGGAATCGTCCAGCTGCTTCTCTGACATCTCCTTGAAGTGCCTTCAGCAAGAAGTTAAACTTCATCATTGTAGATATTGGCTGGTCATGAATGTTGCACTTAAAGAGCTGCCAGAAGTTCTCCCAGTCCCAGCTGTTTCCATAAAAGCTCGGCACTTGTAGCCTTGGAAGTGGAATAGTCGGAACTTCTCCTACATTCGATCTGGGAGGCGTCGGTGAACTTTGATCTTCATTTCGCGGCGTTGAACTCCGCCTCTCCGAATCAGCAGATCGATTTCGATCTCCATGTCCGCCAAATTTGCCTTCATCTTATCCGCCTGGAGCAGGGACTCGTCCGCTGTTGAGCGGTATTCCTGGAATGCTGTGCATTCTCGTTCCTGTGTCGAGGCGTCGAGGAGATTGAAGTCGGTTTCGAACTTCTCCACTGCTTTTTCTAGAGTGGCAGTCGCCATATTGATCCGGTTGATCCTTTGCTTGATGTGCAGTAACCTTCTGTCGAGGTACATCTGCTCTTGTTTCTCGCCGCCTTCGGGGAGTAGGATTGGGGCAAGCAGCTCGTCTTCTCCTTGAAACAGCAGCTCTAGAGCTGCCTTACTCTTGGTTACTCTAGTTTTTGCTACTGCTAGGGTCATAGTTCAACACCGTGGTTAGTGGACAACACGTATGCTCAAGCTCAAAACCAGTTAGACCACGTGCAGCTTTCTGAAAGTACCTTTACAATCTTCAGTCGTGTAGCTCGCGAGAGTTGTCCTTCAGACTTGTCGTTTGTGACGGCCGAAGTATTGATTCTTGGTTCAGTGGGCTTGTCCTAGATCAAACAATATAGCCGATGCACCATGTGAAGGGTCGCAGCTCTCAAATTTTATTGCAACAATCGGAAAAAACGATCGATATTAAAACAGGAACAATAAACAACTATTAGATGTAGGCACGGGAGGAAGAAGTAGTGGCTCCCGGGTGGTCCAGGGCCTCTTTTATATCGTCCACTTTGGCGCCCAAAATTTGGTTCTCCTCTCCATGTGTGGTCTCTCGCGCCGCGATTATTGGTTAGCGTAGGTCACGCGGGCGGGCTGGTCCGCACCCTGACCTACCTCTGCAAGCTGATCTAAAATTTGATCATGTGAATCATGATAGTGGTGGTGCTGAGCAAAATTGGTGAAAACTTGGGTTAAGGAACATTCAAAAGTTTTGCTTCACGCAGCATTATCCATGCGTTAGAGATGAGAGCTGCTCCTGTAACTTCTTTATGTGCGCCAACATGTGTGCGTGATAGCATAGATAGTGTCGGCTGCTCTCACATTTGTCCTAACGGGTTCGATTCCCGTTGACAGAACGCCGCTAAAGCATCGAGTTTTTGCCTATATAGGTCCTAGCAACATATGCGTCCGTTAGCATCAAATTCACGCAAGAAATACTTTACGAGGCGTTACGAGCTCGGTCGTGCACGAGGGTATGAACTTCGAGACACTCTGTGTATCGCGATTTCTGGCACTATTTCCGTCGAGCTCACCACTTCCGTTGTCAGGTAGTCGCGAAGTTCATGACAACAACGCGACGGGATCGCAGGACCTTCGCGACGAACCGTTCTTGTGGGCATTAGCATGCAGTTCGGCGCGAACCTGGAGCGCCTCGTCTCGAGCCAGCCTCGTGACATGTTCGAAACATGTTGTGACGGCATGGGGGGATTACTACCAGCGATGGCGAATTCATCAGAATTTAAACCAGCTCGATTGACGAAGAGACTTTCGGCCAAAAGCTGAGGGCCGAAAATGAGATTTCAAACATCTACAGCACTTCTCCAGCCTCTCGCTCGGGGCTTTGCCAAAGAAATACCAGCAGTATGTATTGTTGAATGTGTTCTTTCCAAAAATAAGCTTGAAAAGAATCATGCACCTAGACCATGGAATTAGGAAGAGATGACAGGGAAATGCTTCGAGGAAAACTCATCCGCAGTTCCCCGACAGCAACACCGTTGCATCAGAGCTCACAAATTGGTGATTACACGAGGCACTCAGTTTCCGGGAAAAAAATCAATAACCTTCCGACCTTCTCTTCTAGAACGTTCTCGTTCTCTCCTTGAAACTAATGCTAAATTCGCATACAGTTGCGGAATATGAAGTTAAAGAATGTCCAGGGCAGTGAGTTAGCTACCACAAGAACAAAGTTATGCAATCTCCCAATTCATTGCAGAGAAAGTTTTGAAGAAACACTTGTATGAAAGAGTTTCCGTCGAAAGAAGAAAAAAAATTAAGGATCAGAGGATATCTGTAGCACTTTTTGGTACCACAGAATGCCGCGATATGAATGAAAACGATAGTGAATTATTGTTTTGAGAACATGAGGGAACTGTTCCATTCCATCAATATCGGGCGTGGTCCTGCTTAATTTTCATAAAATGAGGAAATCTAAACCTGAATTCCTCACCGGTGCGCCTTCTATAATATCTATAATACCGATTTCAAAAACAAGTTTCTAAAAGACCTCATCTGTTACCATCCCATCCGTCAGTCCTAATCATTATTGTTGTTGCAGGAAGAGATGAGATGTGCCCGGACCTACAATGTTTGTATTTCAAAATTGTATGATCGTATTAGATAATTGAATAAAAACGACCAGTCCTACCACGTTCAGTAACAAATCAACTGCTGAACAGCTGCTCTTCCCGAAACTTGGGTGAGACGCAGCACTGAAATAAGCGATTTATTGAGTGGATTCTGTTAGTACACAGGTTTGGAACATGATATGCGTGGAAATAAGAGCCTGTAGTAACCCTTCATTCGACCATTTAATGCCGAGGTGAGGGTTGGACGAGTTTTCCGAAATAAAGCCACCTTGAAGCCAGCATAAATCTTGCTTCAAAAACATTGCAGATTTTCGAGTACTTCGACATCTCTACTTCTCCCACTTCTTAGCGCCGCCGCGAGAAGGGTGCGCCGGCGCCCAGTAGTGGTGACATGAAATTGTCCCAGAAATTCACTCGTTAAGCGCTGAGGCAAAATTGTAGATGGAATGCCAAGCGAATTTTGCTGACTCCATATCCCCGTAGTGTTCGTTTCCTCTCCAATGTCTCTGAACTTAGCCTACCTTCCTCATTCGTTTATATAGTCACACGAGCTGTCATCATATTAGTCCGAAAGAATTCAACTATTTACACAGAGCCCTTCACATTGTTCGGTTACTATGCATGTCAACTCAGAGTGGAGTGTAATGCTTGCAACGCTATTTCTTCAACTTTCTGACCACTCAACCCAGAGTTCGCCACTTACTCAATACCGAGCTGATTTTCAAAATCAATTTTCATGATACCATGATCAACTTGGTGTTCAGCTTCGTATCTTGACACGTATGATATCAGTGCACATTCTGCTGACCTAGTTGAACTCCAAGTTGACCTTTCAGTTGAGCTCACCTGAAGTTATGGAGGGGGGATGGCGGGAGGGGGTACTGCGGGCCAAGGTCTTTATTCCCCTTTTTTTTCGAAGAATCTTCTAACGACGAGGTTCCCATACAATAGGGATACGAACATCATCCCGTGACTAGCACATCAGTTACCCTCCTACTTAGAAGAAATTCAACAAGAGACAAATTTTTGAGGTTTCTAGACTCTTCAAGTGGGAGTCTTTCTTGACGAATTCGAGTCATGACTCTGAGGCTAGTACCCACTCTAGCCACTGCAGCCGTGATGAAGAAAGTAAGGCCTGTTATTGAGGGTGAACCTTTTCCATATTAGTGTTACAGTGGTGACTACTTCCCAGTCTGCTCAATTTGAGCAGAAATTAAGGGAATGCGCGGCAATATATGGCACCGGAAACCGCCGACAGAAACATTTTGGTACATTTCATGTCCACCAGTGCCGTACGCAGGAGTTACTAGCTAAGGGAAGGAGTGAGGGAGGGCGTGTAAAAAAGTGGCAACTCCACCAGTCCGTGGACCGAGATAGAATGATAAAACCACTAAAAACATCAAATCTAATATCAAGTAACTGACTGACTTATTGCGTCTTATTTACAATGCTAAGAATACGTAGTTCAGATAGAATACAAGTTATGGTTGAGCAGTCACGATTATGATGAAAAAAAATATATAGTTATCATATCCAACTATACTACGCATATATTGGATTCGACAGCTCGATTTTAATAACAAAAGCCCCGTTCCCTAACAACTGCACACCACGCCATTTCTTGTCTAACTTTGCGTCATGGTAACCTTGAAAATTACTCGTAAACACAGCAAAAGTATAAAACGGAAATCATGAAAGGCTTGGAAGCAACGAAATATTAGGTTGTCGGGAAATGATAGAGACACTCTAGATTTTTTTCAGTCTTTAAAATTTTTCTCTTCTATTAGGAAACTTCAGGATATGCTGTAATGATCATGTACACCTATCACCTGGGTCCACGTATCACGGACAGTTCCAGCACTGCAGGGTCAGTATTCATGTTACCACAGGTTGAAGAAGTCATCGGTCAATGATCGAAAACCATCAAAGTTGGCGAGGTGCTGCTCGGCCATAAAATGCTCAAGCTACCATGTTGGATGGAAAGCGCAAGGTGGGGCAAGGGAGGTATGTGCGGTACCGTGGTCCGTCATTTGGGAGTGCATTTTGTAGCGCAAAATGTGCACTTCGGCACGTTGTTGTCTCTTTTCTCCGATAAAAACGGCCGTCGCCCCATGTTGATTATTGCTTATGTTGTTGTTTACCACCACGCTGCTTACCAGTAACACCGGTGGAGCATACCCTGCTCCTCAGCTCAGGAGACCGCCGATTAGGAAAATGGCTTTGGGGAGAGGTATCGCTCGAAAAGAGACGTTGGGACCGTCGGTTCACGGTTGCATAGCCGACAAGCACTGGAGCAAATGTCATGATGATGTTGTCGTCCCCCTACTCCCACTGGTGCTCCATAAGAGCTCAAAGGAATCGCCAAAATTGGTTACTCCTCCCTTTTCGCGCCTATATAACAAATGGCGCAGCCCCATGTCCCCACATACCCATGACATGGATGCTCAGAGGGCAGGGTATCACATACTCACATACCATGGAGAAAGGTCATGTAGGAGGGATGCAAGAAAGAATCTTTGGTGAAGTGTCTCAATTATTTCCCGACAACCTAATATTACTCCAAAGGTTTGAAAAGCAACCCTTTTGTAAAATACTTATTCCATTAGTGATAAGAATAGGTAACTTTATTCCGTCAAGCGATAGGTGAAGTCTTATAGTTTTATTCACTCGTCGCTCAACTGTGGCAATGAAGTACCCTTGGTATCGAAGATTTTTCTTCTGTTAGCGAGATAGACTAGAAGGGGTGGAAGTGGAAAGGCAAGAAAGGGGTGCACGTGGCTGATGTCGGAATACTTATTAGCTTTCCGTAAAATCCTGAGAAGATCCCGAATTCCTGTGGGGGAGCGGGTTGAAAGACCCCAAACGTGTGATCCTGGAAAAACCAAACTTTGTAAGATATGTAAGGAAAGGAAAGAGGCTTCCGTTTATCTCCGTCTTTGAAACAGAGATGAACGGATGAATGATCACTCCAGGTGGTAATTTAGCCATTATGGGAACCTTAGACTGGCCTACACATATTTTAAAATAAGTTATTAGGGGAGAAATCGTGTTGCTGTGGGAAAAACTAGTGTTTTACTGTGATTTCCGAGCGTTTGCATACTTTCTGAGAGCTGCTGAGGAAACCTGCGTGAAGTAAGTGCGAGTCTGAGTCGACATCCCACGTTTGCTCCTACATGTTTATGGTGCTCTCGGATAAGAGATCGTTAAAACTGAAAATAGCGTTTATAATCACGATCGAAAGGTAGGCATATCCATAGGTCGAATACTTGTGCGAACGGGTCCGCAAAACCTAAGATTGGTGAGAAAAATCGTAGGTGGGTCACTCGGCGCCAGGCGTCGACCCGGGGGGGGGGGAGTGGGGAGGGGTTACATTCGTATACTGGAGACTTGTGGAATCACGCTCATCCGCAACAGAGGAACAATAGCATTACTGCAAAATATTATATTTAGGGTTGGCAGCATAGGTAGAAGCCCGAGTAAAAAAGTCGTCCTGGCAATCTCGCATCCGGAAAAAGGGCTCTAATGAATCCTGAGAAACGCACTCCAAATTCGAAAACTGTCCAACTTTCGAGAAAAATTTCGGCCTTGTTTTGGAAGCAAGCAGGGAAGATTGCGGACTATCGGAAAGAGCAAACCTTCAGCTATTTTCGAAGAAAGGTTCAATACTGTTTCCGTGACAGGGCGTGGCGCGGACCCTATTTGCGCATTTTGATTTTTTTCAGAAATTTGGCAACTAGTTCTGAGCTTGTCACGCAACCTATGCAAGCAATATACTTTCCTTAAGAGTCAGTAAATTGTGCTCACTAGCCCTCAAATTAGACTTTTGCGATGGGATTCCGGATTACCTTGAAAATATGTAGGCGTTGAAATTTAATAAAAAAAACATCATTTCTTCCTCGGGTCGATTCTCATTCATGCTTTTGTTTCTGCTCGACTCTCCAAACATTTTTCAGTAGTGCTGTGATTTTATCATCATTAATTAACCGTGCTTCCTCAAGACATTAATTAACCGTGCTTCCTCAAGACTTCTGCAGTTTTCCCAAAATAAGGTTAAAATCTCAAAAAAAAAAATCTTTTCCACATTGAAGTCTTTACGGAAACCTGCAATGAGAACATTCACCACGTTCATCTATCCATTCTCTACAATGACTATAACAAATTAAGTCTTTATCCCATAACGGGAGGGAGGCTTCGCCCCCCCCCAAACCCAACCCCACCCGCACTAAAAGTAATGGTTCCTTCCATGGTCGACCAAAAAAAGAAGGTTGGGTGAGACTCATTCTCAAGGTATTCCACTCTCAAGGTATTCCACCTATGGGCATACCCTTGACCGTGGGGCGCCACCTTTAAAGGCTGTGTCCGGGCAAAACCCTTAGGGCTGAGTTCTCATTAGATTATGATAGCGGGTCGGCTCCATAGGCAACTGCCAAAGTTTCAGCGAAAAAAAAATCGGAGAAATAAGTGAGATATCCGCCTTAGACCCAGTACCCAAACCCATCTCCAGTGCACAGCCCGCCCATCCGGCGTCTGCCATTTTGCGCGTGGAATTCTTGTAACGCGGAGCTTCGTTGGAAAATACCAAACTGATTGTGGCAGCATCTCTCTACTATGACTGATTCGTCTGGGTCTATGCGTCTCAAGTTTGCGTATGTGTTCTGAACATTCAGATACTGTTGCTCAACACTCCAGTTCTTCATTTTAGGCGATCTCGGATCTACAGTTTACAGGTCTATACTTGATAGAGTAGTATTTGATGATCACATTATGTCGGCTGTTTATACCGAAACTTACCTCTTCTTTTCAAAACTGGCCAAAAAGTAGTACTTTAGCAGAGATTCGGACCCCTGAAGGAAAAAGAACTGACTGGTTGAAGCTAAAATTGAGGCAGCGAACTGGCGCTACCGATCGATGAAAATTTTCCTGCGCCCTCTACTGAGAGAATGTTGTCGGACACCTCGTCCGCATCAGTCAGGAAAGGGCTCGGAAAATGGTTTTTCCGAGCATTTTGTGATCTTTCAAGCTCATATCTAGTATGAGTGAGTCAAGCTGGCCTAGAAACCAAAGAAATCCAATACTTGAAAATTTTGCCTGCACACTGCCTTTAAGCTCAAGCTCTAGAGAATGAGTTATACACCCGCTCCTTACACCTCGCCTATCTTGTCGATCTATTCCTTTCACTGATCTTCCCTGACCCAGCTAAACAGACGTTTTTCCCGTTTTTGCACAGGAAGTCATGTCCGCTTCCTTATAGCTACTATTTTCAGTATTCTCATGTAAATTGCTCGTTATGGTATTCATTTAGGGACAATAAGTGATATTACTCCCACAAAACTGTTCAATCCTTGAAGGAAACGCTGCCAGAAGCGTGGGATTATCTTGGGAGAGACTATCGCCGCGCCATTGTAGGCGTCTACTCCGATTTCTTCGGCCTTTTTCTCACTGATGATAGCAGAATTCATGAAATTTAGAGGTCGATTCTGTTCATATGTGAGTGAAAAACACCATAGTGGAAACAGATTTGCCAACTCGCTCTCTAACGTTAGATATGAATCTTTTGATGAGTCTCCTTAATTTCGGACCACTCTGTACTCGGGTTTCAGCCCAGTAAGACTGGACACGATGATCTACCCTGATTTTACTGACAGTGGCTAGTTTTCATGTGCGGATACACATATGAACAACAAGGAATTAGGAGTTCATGTGGGTGCGAATGTGTTTGCCTGCGCAAGAGAAAGAGCCATGAAAAATCACAAAACGTTTGCAAGTAGGCAAAGTCGCATTGATTTAAGGTCCCATCGATATTGGGCCACCCAAATTTGCTTGGGTGACCCAATATCGATGGGACCTTGCTTCTGTTAAGCTAGAAATATGTGAGTACTTCTATCGAGTGAAGAAAATTAGGAAATTGTTTTCAGAGAAATGGGTCCATTGGTTTGGAACTCTATACAAGATTTGGAACTCTATACAACAAAATGAATTCAACGAAGCGCATGAAGGATCTCTCTATTCTACAGTTTCTATTGGCTCACCGTATGTATGTCTGTACACAAGAGACATCAAAAACTAACTACACCATCATGCTCATCGAGTCATGTTGTATGAAAAGATCGGAAATTTTGATTTTTTTCACCTTGATTGACGGATGTTCCTGTCCAGTTTTAGCAGTACATGTTCGCGGTGATATTACTTTCAGCTCAGCTAAGATGAACGACATTGATTCATGATTAAGAAATCATATAAAGTCCTAAAAACGGGGTTATAGAAGCGGAGGACGCACATAGAGAGGAAACAAGCGGAGGACGCACATAGAGAGGAAACACCGATGGCGAGCACTATACAGTGGAAGACGCTGGAAAGCGAATTCAAAGCAGTGCAGCAATGCCCAGACACCTAACAGAAGAAAATGTGTCACCTAGGGAGTCCACAGTGGTGAGGTACGTGCGCCTCAGCCAAGAAGTGGTGGAAATACTTAGAAACGGATCTGGAATTGACCCAGCCTGTTCGGAAGGCTAACGCCGTAGGTGATGGGTCCACAACCGAGTGAATGGCGCTGTGGTGCCAGGTAGTGAGGCTGTCAAGAAAAGATAACTTACACGCAAATCGGTATCAAGCAATGAGGATAATACTGAGGGGAGGTCGTGAACGGAGCGATTATACAGGAAGAAAAACACAATAGAAGAACGAACTGCAATTCAATGCCAACGTTGACATTCTGAGCTTCGTAATGGCAACGAAAGGACTCTCCTGAGAGGCCTCACTTCGTTTTTGTTAGCATAACTTTTCTCATACGGAAAGCAAGAAAAGTTGCATTAATTCGTTCAGAGTACAAAATACATTTGTGGGACATGAGTGTGATTTAGTGGACGGATGAATTGTTCTTTTCTGTATTTCCAAACCGATCAAATTTATAGAAATGTAAGAGCTAGAGAACGAAGGATGGCAGAACCCCAGGAAATGTGAGACTCGCCGAAGTCGAGTCGGAGCACTTGCTTACAGTGCCGTAGATCTGCCTCGTCCTCAAGGCGCACCGCCTGAGATCACACGTGGCGTCTTGCTGGCAGCATTCCCGCAGCCAGTCGGCTGAGTATCGATCGCTAGCAGGACGCCACGTGTGATCTCAGGCGGTGCGCCTTGAGGACGAGGCGGATGTACGGCACTGTATCTAGTATATATCTGAGTTTGTGACATGAAACGCATTCTTCCTGAGGGAAGTGTAGAGCGGTTATACCAGTCATATCACTGCTCTTATCATTCAATTAGGTAAACATCCATAGTCTTCACGGTAAGAACCATTGCCGAGTTGTGCCTTTCACGAATGGTAGTGGGAGAAGGGATGCGAACACTTGGTGAGTACTTTTCTGTAATGCTACTGTGCCGTCTTGTTAGAATAGGGATCCGTCGCAAGAGGAGTTTCCACTTCTGGGTGTCTGTGCACCGCTGATTTCGCAGAGGACCCTCGGCAGTGGTGCGCCAGTGGATTCGATGGGTGACGTCTTTTCTACTATGTACTGGCTTGCACATCGCCACACAACTATGGATCTCTTTCTGGCATCCTCCCCTGTACTGCGCACTGATACAACATACAGCTTTGGCTGCCGCTATACTCCTCGAGGAGTATAGCGGTTTCGGTCGCTGTTGCCGTCGGCAACGACGACCGACCGTCGCCGCTGTCGTCGACAACAGCGACCGACCGTCGCGGCTGTCGTCGACACTGGCGACCGACCGTCGCGCCTGTCGTCGACACTGGCGACCGACCATCGCCGTTGTCGTCGACAACAGGGACCGATCGCCGCCGCTTCGACGATACGCCGTCGTCGATTCCGATCGACGACAGCGGCGACCATCGCGGCGACAGACGTGAGTTTTTCGTTTTTAAACAGGTTTTTTATAATTTTCTGCAGTTGTTAGTTGTTCTCAGTTAAATCTATGTTTCAGGTGAGGTCTACTGTGCAGAACGAAGCAGCCGACTGAAGTGAGCTACCTCCGAAAAATGGGATATCTACCAGGAATCGTGAAAGGAAGGTATGAGTGTTTAGCCTGGATAACGGATGGGTCCCGCCACGAAAACTCAAAAACTGCATCCAGCTTAGCGCCTTTCAATGAAGAGCTGAAGCAGTGGTGTGGGACTTTTTCCTTTAGATTCAGCGTTAAATTCTGGATCGAGCTGTCCAGGTCCCGTTCCTGGATAACGTGTGGGTCCCGCCACAAAAATTAAAAAACCGAGAAAACCCGAAAAAACCGGGAAAAATGCTTATACATACATACATACATACATAGTTTTTTATGGAAAATTTTTTAAAAATATTAGGCATCGTTTGTAGTGTAGAACTGGAAATTGTGTGTAATTGCACAAAATGGGGGGTGAAGGCTGTATCTCGGCTGTATGTGGATATGATGGCATATATATATATATATATATATATATATATATATATATATGTATATATGTTCGTCTCATCGAGCTCTATCGAATGGTCACATAGCCGTCGGGGGTGTAGCCCACTAGGCGAAATATAATTGCGGTGAGCGACAACCATATGCTCCGCCTATCAGCTATGGGGATCTGAACTGTAGGACGTCTGGCGCGATTCCTCGGCTGCCAGTACCAGCAGAGGGGGTCCGGATTAGTTCTGTCCACCTGGTATACTATAGCATGAGGTTTGAAATGCCTAAGCAGAGATGGACACGGACTTGGATGTAGTAAAGGTTTTAGGATGTGTGATTGAAAGAATTATTTGGAGAAGCTTCTTGTGAGAAATTGCATGGGTAGTTTGATCAAGTTTACTTTTGTCATCGCCAAATAAATGGAATCGTACCTATATTATACGTCCGAATGAGTCTGAAACGAGCGTTCTGGGTATCTTTAGTTCCTTAAAATATCTAGACCAATTAATAGTTTGATTCTGTGAATACCACCATCTTGTTCTTCACATCTCAAATGCCTAATTCCACCGTATTGAATACGTCGAGGTATCACATGGATGTTGTAATGGGGTTCTGGTGCACATCTCTGCACTGGATTGATAGTTGGAGAGTGGAAGAGTTGCTGTTGGGCAATAAGATGCAAGCCCCGATGTGCCTCAGTACACCAGATGGAGAGGAGAGTACGCGTCCATATCTCTCCCTGAGCTCCTGACAGCCGAGCAGCCGCTCCACACCTTCTCGACCAAAGAGTTCCTTAGCTGATGGGCGGGGCTTATGGAGGTCGGTCACCGCAATTATATTTCGCCTAGTGGTTGGCGCCCAGCCGTCGGTGTAGCTCGTCCAAAGGGGCGTGGCATACATATATCAGTGGCGGACGAGAATGGGTCGCCAAATTTTCGAAATTACTTTACAATACAAATAAAAATCTTGTGTTAGTTTGTTTTTAATTGTTTATTTTTATTATTATTTTTAATATATTTTTTATTTATTGTTTATTATTATGATTAATATTATTATTAATTTTATTTTCCGTCTGGGTCCCCAAAACGGCGGAGACCCCACTTTTCTTCCCACGCCCCCCCCCCCCCCCCCACTTTCTGCGTCCGCCACTGACATATATATATATATATATATATATATATATATATATATATATATATATATATATATATATATATATATATATACAGGGGGGGCCATAAGTTATTGTACAACGTTTGCTCATTTATTTCTCCACCAGCAACACATGGATTATCCTGCTCTTTTCGCTGCCGAATAGAGCAGGGATCAAAGTATCTTACAGTTAAAACCCGGTTTCCCGGGAGAGTTTTGCTTTGGAGCAGTTGGACTTAGAACAGGTTTTTGAAAAAAGCGGGTTGATGTGGAAATTTTTTACGAAAAATCCACCAAATCTCTAAAGTGGGGTGTACTGCTTAGATGCATCTTAAAGAGCAAAGAATGCTCTTTCTAAAAATATCAAACTGTTTTTGTGGCTGTTTTGCTCGGAAATTGCGGGCAGAGTTAGTGCATTTTGCGGCACCGAAAGTCTGCAATGAATGTTTCCGATAAACTTTTTTCGTTATCTTGGAAGTATCCAGGAGGTTTTTGTGATCAAAAGATAGAGCAAATCCAGCTCTATTAAACAGTGCCTAGTGCGGCAAAAAATATTTTACTACTGCGGAGAAATGGGCCAGCAAACGTTGTACAATAACTTATGGCCCCCCCTGTATATATATATATATATATATATATATATATATATATATATATATATATATATATATATATATGCGTGTGTTTATGTTTTTTTGTTCTCGGCTGTATGTGGATATGATGGCATATATACATATATGCCATCATATCCACATACAGCCGAAATACAGCCTTCACCCCCCATTTTGTGCAATTACGCACAATTTCCAGTTCCACACTACAAACGACGCCTAATATTTTTTAAAAATTTTCCATGAAAAACTATGTACATGTATATATGTATGTATGTATAAGCATTTTTCCCGGTTTTTTCAGGTTTTTCTCGGTTTTTTAATTTTCGTGGCGGGACTCACACGTTATCCAGGGACGGGACCTGGACAGCTCGATCCAGAATTTTATGCTGAATCTAAAGGAGAAAGTCCCACTGCTCCAGCTCTTCATTGAAAGGCGCTAATCTAGAAGCTGGATGCAGTTTTTCAATTTTCGTGGTGGGACCCGTCAGTTATCCAGGCTAAACACTCATACCTTCCTTTCACGATTCCTGATAGATATCCCATTTTTCGGAGGTAGCCCACTTCAGTCGGCTGCTTCGTTCTGCACAGTAGGCTTCACCTGAAACATAGATTTAACTGAGAACAGCTAACAACTGCAGAAAATTATAAAAAACCTGTTCAAAAACGAAAAACTCACGTCTGTCGCCGCGACGGTCGCCGCTGTCGTCGATCGGGATCGACGACGGCGTGTCGTCGACAGCAGCGACGATCGGTCGTCAGTGTCGACGACAGCCGCGACGGTCGGTCGCCAGTGTCGACGACAGCGGCGACCGTCACTAGCGATGCCCCGCCCCCGATCAATATCAATATATGTCACCGCGACGCCGCGACCGAAACCGCTATACTCCTCGAGCAGTATAGCGGCACTGTTTGGTTACTCATTATCGTCTGACTTCTTCGCTGCTCTCGCTGCCTGCCCGCCCCTCACTGGAATCCATCAGTAAATAGCATGGGAGTGGTTAAGGAAATGCAGCTGAACCATCTAGTGCGGTGAGTCTGTGGAGCAAACACAGCTACGCAGTAGACATAAGCTATAATTCCGAGTAAAGATTCAACATTCTGAGCAACGGGTTTACTTATAAATATTATTACTAGACAGCATACCCGGCTTCTCTCGGGTGCTTCACTACCGCGGCATTCTCACACTGATGAGAAAGATTGCTAATGCTGACAAATTCATTGCGAATGAACATAATTTTGGTCGTGTTCACATTAGCGAGGCTAAAGAAACTCTCTTACACCGACCCACAACCGAAAAGATAATAAAGTGATTTCGATGATAAACTTATGGAAAAAAGTTGTCATATTCGTACTTACTTTTGGGAAGGATACTCCCTAGCCGTGAGCTTTCCTGATGACCTATGCACGGTTCAGTGCAGTTGGCATCACTGATGTCGAATCCATGCCGCGCTCCTGCGAGGTCCTGAGTGGAAAGTTATGGCGGTTTTTGTTGGTGCGGGAGCGCACACATATGCGGTCTCGAGTGCAACAGAGCCAGCTCGGTCCGTGGTATAGTGGTAAGTCTCTCACTTCACAAGAACAAGGTTGCTGGTTCGGATCCTGCTGCAGCTAGATCTTCTGCATCTACGATTTAGAAGCCGTCCTCCTTCGAGGAGGCTATTTTCAGGCAACTAGGCTATATTTCCCACTCGCATTACACATTACAGTAAATGGGAAAATTTCTCAGAATTTCATGCACACACCTTTTCTCTCGTGACTTCAACATCGCTAAACCGAATTGAACCCCTTTCTCCATCCGTGTTTTTTCTTCGTCATCCGCTGTCCAGAGTGGATCACTGTCATCACTCTCAACGCAGGCTTCCTCCTCACAATCGATGACAAGATTGTCAAACGAAGCGTCACGCAGAATTGAAGAAAAATTCTCAATGATCTTCTTCTCTTTCCTGGATGGCGCTCGCGAGATTTCACAGGAGCCGAATTCCTTCAGCAGATACGATACTACAAACTTCGGGCAGAACATTGTTCAATTAATTTCGCACGAGAGGTTTTAACCTGTCTCTTTGAATTATACCGCCAAACCACAGCAATCCACGTCATCCACGTCATCAGGGACTTGTTCTTTGCGGGAAACCACCCCATTTCGATCAATTTGCGCCATTTTATCAGATTTAAACGATATCCCGAATTTGATTAGATATCGTAAATGATGAAATTTGATTGTCGGCGAGTAAACCATGCATTAAGTTTCTGCTGTTGTGAGATATGATGTACGAAGAACCTTTGGAATCACTCCGAACCCTTGTATTGTCGGTATGCGAGTGGGAAATATAGCCTAACTGCCTGAAAATAGCCTTCTCGAAGGAGGACGGCTTCTAAATTGTAGATGCAAAAGAGCTAGCTGCAGCAGGATCCGAACCAGCCACCTTGCTCTTCTGAAGCGAGAGACTTACCATTATATCACGGACCGAGCTGGCTCTGTGGCACTCGAGACAGACCGCATATGTGTGCGCTCCCGCACCGACAAAAACCGCTATAACTTCCCACTCAAGAACCCGCAGGAATGGTGCGGCATGGATTCGATATCAGTGATGCCAACTACATTGAACCGTACATAGATCATCAGGAAAGCTCACGGCCAGGGAGTATCGTTCCCTTGTTAGGTGTTTAGCGTGTTCGATTGATTCAGTAAGCACATTCTTAGCGGTCCCTTTCCAGAATCAGAGAAAGTTACTGAATCGATATGTTCACGCAAAATAATTTTCATATTCGTTTTCACCGTATTGGGAAATCCCTGTAGACACGTCTTCACCGACCCGCGCGCGGAAATAGCTGAAAGTTAAACCAATAAATCGAAATTTTCTGCAAAACGGTTGTTATACTCGTGTTCAGCGTACTGTGAAACCACAGTAGACATGTACTCGCCCGTCCCCGAAAGGAAATGGAAAAATCGACAAACTCAATAAATCGATGCCTTGGTGCAAAACGGTCATTATATTCAGTTTGCTTTTTATTGATGTAGCCACATGTAGATGTAGGTCATTATATTAGTGTTCAGCGCCTTGAAGAGCCCCAGTAGACATGTCTCCACCGCCCCATCGACAAGAACAAAAAATAAATAAAACTGATCAATCGATATCCTCACGTAAAACGGTTATCACATTCGTGCCGAGCGTATTGAGAAAACCTAGTAGGCACGTTCTCGCCAACCCCTGAACAAAAATAGCGAAAAATCAATAGAATCGATACAATTGATAAATCAATCGATAATCTCCATGTTCTTTTTTCTCTGAACCTGGGCATTTGCGATATGAATTCTATACTGTGCTGAGCCTGACCAGGTTGCTAGTGGATATATTTATTTATTGTTTCGCCTGACGTTTCGACGTGACCGTCGTCTTCGGAGGCCTAAAACTCAGACAATTGATGCCGGTCATCGGCGCACCATGAGCGCTCGAGGGACGGCTCATGCCGCCGATGGCGCGCTGATGACACGCCGATTGCTAGCGTAAGGCGCGCCGATGTCACGACCTTTCGTAATAATCGATTGGAGGGTGTGTAACGTGATCGTTACTTTGTACATTTTGTAATGCACGCTGTTCTAAGTGTGTGCTGAAGGAATTGAAGATTTATTTCCGAGTATTTATTAGGTCTCAATGATTCTTATGATTGTAGTCCTATGTATACGCGATTACAAAAAATAAGACATCCTTTTATGTTCTGCTTAACAAATACAAACAAATCGTATTAATCAGTGGTACAAAGGTAATGAACCACCAGAAGCAGTCATCACATAGTCAATATAGATTCACACGTATGAATATGGAGATCTGTAACACACAATGCAGGATATATTCTAGCACGGATAAAACGAGTGCACACAAACACGAAAAAAATTGCAAAAAAAAAAACATAAAATAAGCTTTTTCGAATCTTCTTCAGGTTTTCGAATCTTTCTTTTTTCAAAATCGCGCTCCTTTTGCTGATGGCCATGAGGTTCGGTCGTTTCCTAAAAGTTACTCATGCTTGCGGCGCGTCAAAGTTTACGCGCCGATACACAGTGCAAAGGAAGGAGGTAGAAGACAAATCCTGGCAGGTCAGCACTGTTCCTAGTTTCGCCGTTGCGACTGCCGCGCGAACAAACCGCGTTTCCACTTTCGCCGCTTTGGGTCGGCGCGAAAACTTCGTGGAGTTTTGTCTAGGCGCGTAAACTTTGACGCGCCGCAAGCATGAATAACTTTCTAGTCTTGGACTTGCGTCCTCGTCATTTTGGGGTACCGGACTTTTCACTGCCTCTGAAATTTGCGAGACATGAGCTGTAAACGGTTATTGTATACAAAATTAGGTGCAGCAAGAACTTACATTGTTTCGCATCCATTTCTTTCGATCTGAATCTTATTCATAGGAACGTGTCTAAGCAAATATAGAAAGGTGTCATTCAGAAAAATATGAAAGGAAAATGTAACACAAACTAGATAGTAACAAGTAAAACATTACGAGCAAGTAAGACTCAGACACGTACAAACTAAATAGTAACAAGTAGAACATTACGAGCAAGTAAGACTCAGACACGTACAAACTAAATAGTAACAAGTAGAACATTACGAGCAAGTAAGACTTACGACATAACGAGATGAGAAGAGTAGCAAAACCTACTGTGATACATCAAACTTACGTGTCTGAGTTTTCAGCTTGAATACAAAGATCTGCCATTTTCTATCTGAAAGAGAAAGGATAAAGTTTGTGAAATAAGTTTGGATCTGTCAAATACGATTTGTTTGAAATACAGACGGAAAATAACAAATTTCAATGAAAACAACGAACCAAACCGAAACATCACTGCATGGATGATGGCGTCCTTTCTGTTGTGCAGTTGCGCGTAAAATACTTATGCAAAGCTGACGCATTATTGCACATATTTCATGGCGCGCGCGTCGCCCGCGAGGCGGCGTAGCGCGCCGATCGCACGCTGTTAGACCACGCCCACAAATAGGGCGCGCCGATGGTCGGCACCAATTCTCTGAGAAGTGGCTCACAGTAATAAGTAATAGCAAGAATGAGTGCATATCAATAACAAGTGACTTTCTGCCCTACATATCGTTATGTGAGCTGTAGGCCGAACACAACCTTGAATGTGGACAGTGGAGTGTCTCTCACACGTACGCAACAACGGTCACAACTGGTGCGGACTTTTCCGCAGAAACGGTGGATATAGGGTGGGTCTTCCGTCCTGAGAGTTTTCGAGGTAGTAAGCTGGGGAGAAAGTTGAAACTAGCAGAGTAGGATGAGATGTTTGGCGGTTTAGAACACAGATAAAAAACTGTGAGCCACTTTTAGGCCTCCGAAGACGACGGTCACGTCGGAACGTCAGGCAAAACAATAAATAAATATATCCACTAGCAACCTGGTCAGGCTCAGCACAGTATAGAAATCATTATTCTTGTGCCTGCGGTCACCATGAGCGGTCGCCCTTTGCAATCGATCTCTACTATGCTGACCCCTCAATCTGGCTACCCCAAGAGAAGAAAACCCTCATCTCCTCTGGCCGCTAAGGCTGCCTCTAATTCCCCACTAATGGACGATGATGCGATCCAGTTGTTGGACCAAATACACGACATACTGAACGCTAAGGCCCCGGAGGCGCTTCCACTGCTCGATAAATTTATAGGTAAGTTCCAGTCTATTTCAAGTGAAATTGTTGAGTCGGAGAAGCGGCCTCGCTCGGTACTTATATCAGGCGTGCCTGAAGCTGACCCTACGTTGCCGGCTCTCTCTCGACAAGCTCATACTGAGGATTTCGTGCACGGTGTCCTGAATGCTCTGGATGTGGAAACATGTCCTACTGAAATCTTCAGGATGGGCAAGAGCCGTGATAGTAAACCACGGCTAGTGAAATGTGTTTTCCCATCTCGCCTTTGTAGCTCTGACATGCTTTCTAAAGCCCATCGGCTGCGTGCTCTGCCACAGTACAAAGAGGTGTTTGTGAGAAAATCGATGACTCTTGATGAGAGGAATCGAGACAGGGCGTTGCGCAAAACCGCACGGAAGAAAAATCTCAAAGAAGGTAATGGTGAGCGGATATATGTAGTGTACCGCAATGAAGTTGTGAAAGCTTCGGACATACCTCTGCGCAAGAATGCCGCATCAAAAAACTTGTGAAAAGAAAAGATATCTTGAACACGTGTTTTCTAATGAATGTGCGTAGTTTGACTAGTAAAATAGCACATCTTCACCAATTCTTGTCCTATCGAAAGCCTGGTATGATTCTGATCACGGAGTCTTGGTTGCACTCAAATGTTACTGATGGAGAAATCTGTGGAAATTTTCCTTACTCTATTATCAGGAAAGATAGGCAGGGGAAGAAGGGAGGAGGTGTGTGTCTTACTTCACAGTGCTATTGTTTTTGATAATGTTTGTTTTGATTTGAGAAATCTGCAATCCGATGTGATCTGTTTTGATATTGTCCTTCCAATAGCTGAGAAATATCGATTTGTCCTAGTGTATAGACCTCCAAATAGCACCGCTGCCCAAGATGACCTACTGCTAACCTTAATTTCAGATCTGATTTCATCTTGTCCCTATAAATCAATCGTTCTGGGGGACTTTAACCTCGCAGTTGACTGGGTGAACAAAAGAGCTGAAAATTCAACTGCTGACAAGTTTCTTCCCGTCTTTGATTCGTTATCTTTAGTACAGTTTGTCAGCTCTCCTACGAGAAATGACCATATCCTTGATATTGTGCTTTCAAATGCTGACTTTGTCTCAAATGTAACCAAATGCCCGCCTCTGAGCTCATCAGATCACAATGTGGTTTCTTTCTCAATAGCCATCCCTAAATCTGAGCCTTCCACCATCTCATATTTTGATTTTAAGAGGGCACATGTAAATGAAATTGCGACGGTGCTATCTTCAATTGATTGGTTCATTGTGTTCCAAAACTATGTTGACATTGACGATGTTTACAATCGATTCATAACAGTTGTGCGTGCTATTATTGATTCTTTCGTGCCCGTTAAGGAGATACGTCAGTCCTCTTTCATGAGTTACCCCAAGCACATTCGAAACCTATTCGAACAGAGAGAAAGAATTTTCTACAGCACTTCCAACCCAATCGAGTCTGAATCCTATATTGCCGTGTGTAAGGACCTGGACCACCATATCAGAAAATTTTGTCTCACACAAAACGAAACGGCTTGCTCCTTCAACTAATATGAGGCAACTATTCATGCATATAAGACAACGTACAAAGATAGTTCCATCTGCGGCTATTCTGCGCACTGAGGAGGGTCGAAACCTTGTGTCTGACCATGAGAAGGCTGAAGCTTTTGCAAGCTTTTTTGCAAGTACCTATTCTGATGGCAATGGCATCCCTCCCAAGCCTGTAACTGTGTCCACCAAAAGTTTTGACATTCCTACCATCACACCCAGTCTCGTTTATAAATATTTACGTATACTCAAAGCGACTCAGTCAATTACGTCGGACGGTATACCTCAAATCTTTTACAAAATGTTTGCTAAACAACTTGCAGCCCCATTAGCACACATTTTCAACATTTCCTTAATGTTGGGTCAAGCACCATGTGCTTGGAAGGCATCTGTAGTAACGCCAATACCTAAATCGGCTAGCTCCCCAAAGATTTCGAACTTCCGCCCGATTAGTATCCTCCCGACCTCACTGAAAGTTTTAGAGAAAATCATGAAGAAGCTTCTGCTGGAATGGTTATTCAAATTGGATTGTATCCCGTTAGAACAACATGATTTTTTGCCTGGTTCCTCAACTTGCGCTCAACTCGTAGATTGTACTTATGCCTGGACTAGAGCACTGAATTTTGGCAAAAATGTGGATGTTTTATATTTTGACTTGAGCAAAGCTTTTGACACGGTGTGTCATACTGGGCTTCTGATGAAACTTGAGAGTGTTGCAGTCAGAGGCAACATTTGGAACTGGTTTAAATCTTACCTTCACAATAGAAAGATGGTGGTGCGCTATCGAAACTCCTTTTCCCTACCTAGGTATTGTTGCTCAGGTGTGCCGCAAGGAGGTATACTTTCCCCACTCCTTTTCCTTATTTATACAGACCTTCCAAATTTCTTGAAAACAGATACTCGTATTTTGGTTGCTGCCTATGCAGATGACATAAAAGTTTCTGCATCATACAACGAGCAGGAGAAAGATGATGTTCAGACTGCCATGAGAAAATCCTTTGATAACATGTTTGATTGGGCGAAAAAGTGGAATCTGAAGATTAACTTGAATAAAAGTCATCTCCTGTCGCTAGGTGCATCTACGCTATCTATCAGCAACCAAAATGAGGGATTTATTTCTCAAGCTGAGGTAGTTCGAGACCTGGGTATTACTATGACGAAAAGTTTAAAATGGATTAATCACACGGATTTAGTAGCGCAGAAGGGCTTGAGAGTGGTCTATTGTCTGTTCAAATATTTATTCCACCGATGTGTTGCTCTGGATAAAGCTGTATAAAACATTTGTGCTTCCCGTTTTGGAGTACTGTAGCCCCGTTTGGAGCCCTTACCAGGTGGGAGAGATTGAAAAGATTAAAAAGGTTCAAAAAACTTTCACTAGGATCTTATACTATCGTGTCTTTCCAAGCTCCCGCTACCCCCAGGCTCTTCCATCGTACAGAGTTCGTTTACAGGAACTGAACTTAAAAAGTTTGTATTACAGAAGAGTACAGGCCGACTTGATTTTAGCTTTCAAGATCCTTAAAGGCGAGCTTCGACTAAAGCCCCCCCCCCGATTTTAAACATTCAGACCTTCTTTCGGTCGTTGCGGTGCTGTTTGCTTTTCTTCCCCAAAACTGGGGAGTTTTAATCGGTGCCTCCAGCTGAATAATTTTGCGTTTAGAACATGCAAGTGGTTGCAGCAGTTGCCATCAGCCTTCCTCGGACTTGAAAACTCGAATCGCTTCAAACGGGCCTAGCGGAGAGTGAATATTCTGCAGTTACTTGAGCTGTCAGATGTGAAGTGACACTTCCAAATCTCTTTGTCGTGCTAATGTGATTCATTGAACCTTGCCACTTTCCTCTAGCTTGTGCTTGTTTTTACGGCTATCTAGTTTCTCGCAAGTGAGTTTTGCTGTAACAAGTTCAGTTGTTACCAAGAGTTTGCAGCTTTTATCCCCTTCTCTATTCATTCTGACATGCTTCACTGACTGTGGAGTTAGGTTTGGGTATTCTTACGGCGATATAGTTTTTTCTTACATCGGATTGGGGAGGGACTACCCTGGTGCAGTTGATGCATTTGCTTGCGCAGCTGTGAATCCTTAACATCCCCGAATACGTTTCTCGAACGATGTTTTTCGATGGGGATCAGTCCTAGGAGTGAGTAGTCGCTTTCACCCGACATGTCGGTTGCGCGGGATTAGCCAGTATACCCGTTTGTCGAACTGCCGGCTTGTTCCTATGACTCTACTCGAGAATGAGGGCATCTTGCTGGCTGGTGTGGGTGACTGCGACCAAAGGTCCTGGACCGATCCTCACAGACTCCTATACTGTACAACGGAACAGTCTGTCCCTTTACATGCTCGGACTACCACCGTTTCCGTGGAATTTTCGAATTTTAGCCAAGGTTGCGAATATTACTCTTTCCTGAACCTAACTCCCCACCCTGCATTTTTGATTACTGGATACTGTCTTGTTTAGTGGGAGTTTCTGTTTTCTTTTTTATCTGTTCTTGTTGTTGTTTTTTGTTTTTTTTTTAATCCTCTACGGTTTTATCTCGCAGACCAAGATTCCTGAGGTTGTGGCGCGCCTACGGGCGTATTAAATAAATAAATAAATCGGAGGGCGCGCGTTTGATCTCACCCAAAAAAAAGAGGCGTGACTGACGGTGGCCCAGGAGTACGCACGCAGCGCGCAGCCGCTAAGTGACAGCCAGGACGGCTCACGCAGAGGGGTGAAATCCTTGAACTGTAGCTCTTCAAACCCTTCAAAATTTTACCATAGAAGAGTACTTGCTGTGCTGACCGCGGAGTCGGTGCCAATTTTGTCAAACGATGTCATTTTTATCCAGTTGAAGACCTAATATTTGTGTTCAGCACGTGAAATAGCCTCGCCGCACAATTTTTCAGGGGATTCTACGACATCGTATTTGGTCCCGATTCAGAAGCGTATTACTTCCCTTAGATTTACTGAAATTTTTCGAACCTTTTTCTTTCGAATGAACCCTTCAAGTGACGGTTTTATTATGAATGCTCCGAAGCGGCAATTCATCGTTGTTACTTGGTAAAAGTAGTGAAAATGCGCGACATCCACATCCTTCTATGTGAGTCGGTGTAGCTGTCAGCAGAAGCACCTTAACACTCATATATCCATAGGGCGTCCCTATGGATATCATATACCCACGCCCCTTTTCTAGCTGAGCCCAAACACCCCGCCGCCAATAAATCGATATTTTCTGGCGAAAGGTAGCCTAAAACCTCCGCCGGCCCACGTGGTGCATGTGTGCAAAGTTTGGTCCTGATTGGTTGACTCTCCGCAATTCCTACAAGGAACATACATACATGCATATATACATACCAGCCTGATCGTCCGGCTTACGCCGGACTCTCAGGCTTCTTGTCGTGCTCGCTTCGCTCGCATATTTTCTTCGTCCTCAGATAAGATTAGTGCAGGTGGATGAACAGACGCTATCCACAGAGAAATATTCTTGACGGCGGTTCATGGAACCATTGACCCACTATGGGCAGCTCCTTTCCAACAATTTGTGATAACGCATTTCGGTTCACTGTATTGGACGTAAACAGTAAAAATTAACCGAGTATGTGCAAACTGAGATTGGACATGAACACCGGTGAGGTTCCTCCACTTTTGAACGTTTGTACACCTTTATCATGCCTTTAGACCCGATTCCAAGCGTTTCCCCGCTTTTGGACACCGGCGCACCCTTTCATAGCGCCCTTTCCACAGCTGTGAAACCGTCGGGTGACGTCTTTCCTCTATGTGTGAGAGCTGGCGCACGTCACATCCATTTGTGGACCACTTCTTGAGCATCGATCTCACTACCGAATGCCGTCGCCATCAGCGAACCCGATTCTCTAGATTTCCCACTACGGAGTGTCGGCGCATCCGCAGTCCATAAGTGGGCCAGATTCACAGCATCTTCGTCAGATGCTCAGTCTAGCACACTTATCACATCGCTGCGGACCCGTCTGATGACATCTTTCCCACTACTGATTGCGTGCGCATCCTCACACAGCTGTGCATCCGTTTCTAAAACCCTCCTGCAAACTTCGCCGCCGATATCTTCTCCTCCTTGCTGTTCGGCTTCTATCTTGCTAGACCACTTCGCTCTAAACCATACTCACCGCATGTTGTTCTTTACATGACTTGATAAACACCTGCAAATAAACATCCAGACTCATTCATTTTCACTGTGATGTAAACAACTATAGGTTTTCCATGCGAAACAGAGGGAACCAAAACCTGCCAACCAAGGTAAAAATGGAAATTTGCACACTTTTTGTATGTAACTTGACACGCTGAACATCGTGGTGTGATCAGATTTTTCCGGTAGGGGCTAGTTCTCTTGTACATACATACATACACACACACTGACGTAAAATGCCAGTTAATATTAACTACGTTGGTCTGTTAGCCGAAAGGGGGGGGAGGTCGTATGGTGCGATTCTTCGGGTGGCACTATAGACAGGCCGAGTCTGAGGCGTGCTGCTACCACCCGATTACGGTCATGCGTCGCGGTTTGCGTGGATCTGTCTGACGGAGCAACTCATCCATCCAGCCATCATCCGATCGTAGAGAAGAACGTTGAACTAGCGTGGGTTTAAAGGTATACGGATAGGATATAAGGAACGTTTCGAACATAACGCTTATCTGAATACCCAATAAATGTACTGTCAAGACAAAGGAATTACTACGGAAGCTTTATGCATACTCTGTTAGAATAAGAAGTTTTCTGGAACATCCGAACAAATACTTCTAATACGTAAATTTTTCAAACTGCTGGATAGTTGAGTTACACGAACTCGTGGCTTTCTGAAGTTCTTGAACATTTAAGGGTTGCTAGAATGACTCCTACTGAAGTCGAATACCTGACGTCAAGTTGATCTATGTAAACATTAGTTTCGTCAAAGCCCTTTCAATTCTATACATAAGTACATTTAGAAGTGAAACCTAATTCCTTTAGGGCTTTGTTACGCAAAGGTATAATCTGTTCCAAAAATCAGAGCAATTCGATGTTTTTTGTGTAATTACACAGCGCGCATTTTATCACACGCCAAATCATGAAAATTGGCGATATCAATCGACGGTCGATAGCTGGAAGCACGCCAAAACATGTCTTGCCTATAACAACGTGGCGAGACTTACCTCATCTTGGCGGACGGCCAAGTGGCAAGATTCGTGAAAAAGACAGTATATATGTGCAACTCTGTACGCTCTTTTCCATGGTATGATAATGTCGGAAAGGTGGACGAGTTGCTCCGCCAGGTAGATCCTGGCAAACCGCGAAGCATGACCGTAATCGAGTGGTAGCAGCACGCCCCAGACTCAACCTGTCTATAGTGCCACCTGAAGAATCGCGCTATACGACCTACAACCGCCGAAAGGTGGCACTTGAGGTGACTTTGTCTGCAATTACGACTTTGTTCGCAGAATGCGTCTTGGAGGAGACGTCTTGGAGGAGATTTTACTAAATGGCAGTAGAGAAACATCAGAGTGGGAGGAATCACACCAGATACATATCAAAAACGCGTAAAAATTTGATTATCTGGCCGACTTCCGGACGAGGTTGTAATTGCGGACAAAGTCGACCCAGGTGCCAACTCTGCGCTACCAGACAGTACACACATACACACGCACATGTAATATGTTTGATCCCTGGTGTATTTATAAAAGATCAAGGTTTCTAGGAGGCCAACATATTAGCGGTTCCGTAGTTCAGCGGTTAACACCCTGGACTTTGAATCCAGTAACGCGAGTTCGAATCTCGCCGGAACCTCCATGTAATATTTGGTCCCTGGTGTATTTATAAAAAATCAAAGTTCCCAGGAGGCCAACATATTAGCGGTTCTTGGTGTAGCGGTGGTTTGAGTTGATGAAATAGTTCTCCTATCCTACTCCCAGCAATCCCTTCCAGGATGGAAAAACGTTCCCGATGACTGAATAGTTCCGACTTCACATGGAAGATTTATTTCCCTCTATTTGGAAGCATAGCAGAATTCAGAAGAAAGTTCCAAAAGTGAGGGCCAATACAACGGCCTCATGAGGTGGAAGGGAGGCCCCTTCCACCTTAACGGATTCATGGATATAAAAGGATAATAATGGAAGGTAATATGGTAGATGAGATTAAATGAGAGATTATGCATTTCTGATTACATGGAGGTAAATGAGAGTGTATATGTAGTACACAAATGTATAGCGATTAACCATAGAAAAAGAATAGCACAGGGGACAGAAGGAGCAATTCTGGATCTCCTTCTGCCCCCTCACAAAACTAGTATGGAAACGGGAGAAAAACAGAGGCAAAAAAAAATGAGGTGAGGTATCGTGGGGCGGGCGCGCTCTCTCGCGCAGAGCAAAAACCTTCCTTTATATTATGCGTGGGCGTGGCTGTGGAGGATCGGCGAATAAGGGCTCGAGGTTACGGTGGGATCGCGTCGGCATTCATTCGACCTTTTTGCTTTTCCTACACACAGACATTCTACTTTATATGTATAGTGGACGTCAATGGCGTTGGCCCATCTGCAACCTTGAGAAGGACGTCGCGCAACCGCGCCGCGCGCGCCGTAACCTATGTATTTTGCTGCTGTTTTGCGGTTTCTTACAGCTTTCCACTCGATTCTAAGGATTTTCGAGCAAATCGGGGAGAAAAGACCCGGGAAATAGCATTCCGCAGATGACGACACCGATCTCGTCGCGCGCGGCGCGGTCGCGCTGCGCCCATCTCGAGGCCCGCAGATGGGCCAACGCCTTTGCCGTCCACTGTACAGATGTATGGTTCACAGAATATGCCACAGCGACTTGTTAGTTGGTCAGGAAATATCATTATTAGATAGTGTTACGTTAGGAATCGCCATGCTACCAAATCTAAACCAACATTCCGTTCGATCAACCAGCTGCGGTCCCTTGAATTGTGATGGGTTCCTTTTTGGGTGATGTGACGTTCTTCTCGACTGAATGTGTTTTCTCTGCGACAAGTCTATCCTGTTTTGAAATGATCCTTTCCTAGATTGAGACATTGGATCCGACTACTGTAGTTGTCCTCGCTACTGCTTCTTCCACGCCTCGTTTGACATGGCAAATTTATTCGTTCGTGTACGAGGTCTCTTCTCCTATATTTCGGTAGTGGTACTATCTCTGATTTACTAAACCACTGAGAGGGCCCAGGGGGTGAGTGAGTTACAGTCGAGCAAACCCTGTTTTCGTCACTAAAGGTAAGCCTTTGTTACAATGACCTGTTAATCTGTAAAGGTCGTAGTTCCTTCTGTAAATTTACTAAGTATCATTTGCATCTTGCTTCCCAAAATCTGACGATGGTGACTGAACAGAAGCCCTGGTCATCATGACTATGGCTCAACACCCAAGTCAGAAAACCGTTTGGTTTCTTGTTAACTTCCACTCGCAGGGAACACGAATTTGAACGGTATTCCCAAAAACACAATCTTGAAGTCACACAAACACGTGAAAAAATCCTAATAGAAGAAACAAAGGGCTTTCAATGCATTTTATTCGAATTATTAGGTTGATTCATAAGTTCCGTCCCTACCAGCACCCTTTGCTCCAAATTCAAATAATTTTAAGAAAAAGTAACTCCAAGCAGTGTTGTGTTATTCATCCATGTATTCGACTGTGTGCTATCCGATAAGCAACTCATCGATCCTGCCGCTTCAGAAAAAACCTCGTTTTGTCCAAAAAATCACTAACACCACTGTTTAGATGTGGTTATGTTTAATAAGAGTTTTTCTAAGCATACTGTTTTCTAGTGGCACAACTAAGTGGTAGTCTTTAAGAAGTAGATTTAAAATCTAAGATGGATGGGAAATGACCTTCCAAGCAGACATCTTCGAGAAAGCCTACGTAAGATTCTTAGCATGGGGTGGGGTATCGTTCTCTATGAAGGGGATTTTGGTCTCCAAGTGCAGTTCTCAGACGAATTTTTAAATAACGGTGACCCGGTGCTAAAAATAAATTTTGGCTATTACCGTAACTTGGTCTTCAAGTAGCGCTCAGTGCTCTGTTCCTTGAACACTGCACAAGCCATGTAGGAGAAGTTCCTTTCTGTTTTAGCCTGGTTTTTCCTCTTAGCGCTGCTGTTCTGGTGGGAACCCCAGCATGACCACGCTCAGCAGTAGCTCACACCTCCAGGGACTAGAATCCAGTCATTGGATTGCTTGAATAAGAAGAGCTTCGAGTTTGCTCAGGAGTTCAAAGACGCACTTGACCCTCCTACACTTGTTCACCTAGAAGAAATCATGTGGAACATTTTGACCAAGCAGGTTGAAGAAATCAGTTCTTTGCAGTTCACGTGCTACGTCTGTTGGAAGCGCGGTGAAGCATATATGGCATTCACCTAGGAGTAAACATCGCGTCGCAATACGCGCGTGAGCCGATCCATTCCAATAGATCAAATTCTCAGTTGAAAGGCTACGTTTTTAGCAGCTCGCACGTAGCTTTTGTACTGGGTCCGCATCGATGTTTACTCCATGACAAATGTCATGTACAGTCTATCCGAAACGACGAGTCCCACCACACGGCGGGAAACCTTGTGGCTGCGCGATTGCGGCGCGGCCGTCTTGGCAGGGTACATCGAATTGAACAGCTGTTAAGATCAACGCCGCCACGCTTAATCGGCAAAAAGGTGGATTTTTCTCTATTTTTGTCTTTTTTTTTGAATATATCATCATATACCAGGCCGTTGCTTGTCTGAGGTTGTTTTGCACTTTCTTTTTTTTTTGTTTGAACAGATTTTTCGTTGTTTTTTTTTCTTCTGTGGCCAGAGCAGAAACTACAAAAAAAGCACATTCAAATAAAAAGAAACATTCAAAACGGCCTCAAACAGGCAACGGCCTGAATGCGATGATATATTCAAAAAAGAAGGCACAACAATGGACAAAAATTAAGCAAAATCCATCTTTTTGCCGATTGAGCGTGCCGGGTGTTTTCCGAAGGTTACCTTTGAGTTGCGTCTTAAGAGCCTCCAAATCGAACTCAAATGGGCTTCTCGAACACGGTTCCTTTTGAAGCACATTATCTCCGGAAGAGGACTTATCGAACCTTGGCGTCATAGTTTCAAGAATGTGAATGTTCTCGACATTCTTCGTGCACATACGTTGGCGAGCTTCGGTCTCCTCAACGTTCGCCACAAATCGGAAGGGTTTGCACTGCTGCAGATGAGTCTCAATCGTTGAAGGTTTCTTACCTGGCATTGTGAAGTTCAAGGCGGATGACCACTCCTTCGGTTGCACTTCTCTAGTGCTTCCTCATGATCCAAATTAGGTCAGCAATAGATCTTGTAATTACAAGCTACAATGAGATGAGCATATAGGGACAGAACTTACGAATCAACCTAATATGGTGTGCTACTTCTCCTTAGCAGGGCTCCCATAGGGTCAAAACATCAGTTGTCTACGAACGAGTCATGTGAACTATCAAAAGAGGCGCGACGTCCGCAATCACATCAACAACAACCTTGCTAACGTAATATAACGGAGAGTTAAAGGCAGCACTCACGGAAATTTTTGGATTGAAGATTTCGCGGTATATCGGGGTTTTTAGAGACGATGAACTCATCGACAACGATGAAGTTGCGTGAAACACGCGAAGAACACAGAAAATGACGGCGATATTTCATGTGGGTCCGCAGCGCGGACGAGTGTTCCGTGATGGGTCCCGCCACGGAACCTTGCAAATGGTACGAATTTCATGAACACGCCCCCGCTGAACCACATGCGCACTCCCTGTCAACGGCGTTAGGTGGCGCGACGGAACCCTAATGTCCAGAGCAGCAGATGTGTCCACGGCAGTATCTTCGCAGGTAGGCGGCCATTCAAGGTGTAGGCGGCCATTCAAGGTGTTCAACTTATTGTTGCGATTGTCCAGCGGCCGGCTATATGGTAAGCGACTCATTTTAGAAGTGAAAATGAGTGCTGCCTTTAAGCTTCGAGAGGAATTATGTACATACTAGTCAAGCATTCATCGGTCTAGCTTAGCTAGTTTTGGATTTTATGTGTCTTTTTATTCCCTTACTTTTACTAAGTGCTATCAGGTTTCACAGTGACACCCGCTATACGTCAAAAATTTAGCGTAAATTACTTCTCAAATTCTTAAAAACAACACAAGGGTTGATTCGAACAATTTGCTTTAGAACATGACATGCTCAAGAACAGTGATATATGTATATAGTTGCCATGGCATACCTCGCCTTTATTAACTTTTGTTTGCTAGGAATTTCCTTTACGTTTATGTTCGTGGGCTGTTAATTTGATCTTTAGTGGCCTATCTAAGAATATAATCTAAACGTCTACACCACAAGAGCATACAAAAGTAGATTTTGAAAGAGGATGGGTATTCAGTGTTCACTATAGCATTGCAAAGGAGCTTCGTAAATTAGGTCTACCAGTAAAAACCGTTATAATCAGGGAGCTATGGCTCAACAAATTCGAAAACAGAAATTTGGAAACTAGAAGCAAGCGTGAGGTGATTGTATTTGAGCATATGAGTATGCCTTCTCTGGGAAAGATACACTCCATATGGATGATTAGAAAATCTCTGGTATGAATTTGAACGAAAAGTTTCTCCAGTATGGTTACCTTATGGCCAAAGAGCGTACTGCACTGTTCTGATATGATCGATACGTAGACATTGGGTTCTGCGTTCTCTTAGTACGTCAACTCGAACAAAAGATAATATGTACATACTTCGTCCCCTAAAAAATGCTAAAGAAATAAGTAGCACTGAGATGAGCAAATGAAACAGTAAAACAATGGGTCAAAGTAGTAAAATTGACAAACAGACCTATTTCTGGATGATTGGTCTTCGACGAAATTTTGCAAAAATAAGTGCCGCCAGAGTTGTTGGTTCGGGTTGATGTGACGCCTCACCTCACCTCCATGGTGGAGTTACTAGCAGAAATCGCAATTTCTTGACATGCTGAGTGCAATGGTACGATAAAACTCCGCAAAAATGTCGTTAAATTCGTTCTCATTCGCGTTAATAGCAGGAGCTCGATTGGCAAAATCGATCACGTGCGCTTTGGATCGTGGCGTAGATCAGATCGATTCAACAGTGAAGACGTGTTGAAAAAGAAGAGACGCTTACTCAGACAAACCCTTGCTCGGCGCGCGCGACAATCTCGCCGGCCGCGCAGGTAAGGCCACGGGACTAACGAGATTGTCGCGCGGGCCTAGCGATGACGTCACAACCGGTAAATACCGGATGATAGTTAAGCTCTGAACGTTGGGCGACAACGGCTCACCGCATAGATGTAATGATGGTGCATGACCATTTTTACAAAAATGCCCGCTATAAACTCCCTTTTAGTGAAAGCTAACGGCTGAAAGATTGTCTTCACACCCTTCGAACTCGAACTTGTTGCTCTCTCTGACCGGCGGAGTCCCACTGATGCTGCTCCGTATTTCTTGGTGGTGAAGATGTGTTCTCGCGCGCGCTGAGCGAGCGTCTTTCATCACCTGCGTCCTTCGAAAATAGTCCCTCGTGTGCTCCACGCCTAGCAAATTTCTGCTCTGGCAGAAGCGTGCTACTTTACTGACCTGCGTCTTAGAAACTACTATTTTCTTCTGCTTCGCGCGAAGCGAGGTAGGGCTCGCTTCTCGCTGAGACCTCAAACAGGTGCGCGCGACCAGCGAGGGTATTTCTGAGCAATAGGACAGCTCGTTCCCACCCCAGGAGTTTGCCTCTTTTTAGATTTTTCGGCGAGAAAAGAATGCTCAGGAAATAGGGCTCCCGACGGTTTTAAGGCGGGATATTATTGCTCTCAGTAGCTCACGCAGATTCCTCTAATGTAAAAAAAAAACATCAGCGGCCCCATTATCGACTCCAAACTCCGAGAGGAGGTCCATACCTGGGAAAAATCAATAAAATCGATGCTGTCATGCGAAGAAAGTATGATATTCGTGGTCGAAACCTCGAAATGCATCCGTGTGCGGCATTTTCAGAGAAATCCGTGATTTTAAGTTTGGTATCGATAGTGGGACCGCTGAAGTACAATAGTACTCGAAAACGATACAGAATTATTGAAGATGACTCAGGATCGGACTCGCACTCTTTAGAAATTCTAGCCTGGACCTCTTTTTAGGGGGTAATTCGATGTCCTGACCACGAAAATCGCACTTATTTTCTGCCCTTGGCGCCGTTTTCGTAAGTTTACAGTGGGAATAATGTAGGAGAGAGTAATGAACGGATGCTGACTTCTTTGGTGATGAAAAGACGCCCATTCACTTCCGAAACTAGGCGGCATGACGTAGAACAAGTTCTGCTCCAAGAAAGAGAAAAAAGGAAATTTGTACTAGGTGCGTGCGTTTCACGCGCACGAGTCTATACGATGAAGGATAGGGCGAGCCGGCCGCTGACGCAGCTCAGACGCACGCGTTTACGGCCTCGCAGTCGTCGCACCTTTTCACTCAGGATGCACATGCCGGTCTTCATGGGAAATCTTTCGCAAATAAATGCGTGCGTCTGACGCACGCAGTCTAGTACAAATTGCCCTAAAATGGTTCTCGTCGGCGAGATGGTGAGTTGTCTGCCACATTAGCTGAATCAGGTTAAGCGTATCATCATGTGAGATTCATGCCTTCGTCTTCTATACAACTCAATAAATGATCTTTCCACAGTCACAAGTTATAACGCACACTTCTTGACAAACATAGAGCGATCTAACGTATCAGAACAAGAATCCCTTCAAGGGGTGAGGCTGATTTCGCTATGTGGTCCCGACACGATTGTCTGAAACTGTGCCTCCTCGCTTTCGCCGTTTTGGTAACTCCTTTTCTGCCCGCGTCTTGCGTCTGACGAAAAGCGGTGGCGCAGCTCGTGAAAGCGTCGCATTAACCCAGACCATCATCTCTGCCGACACATCTATTCTCGCTTTACAAATATTTTGTTTTAGAAGGTAATGCTAATTTTTGAAAATAACGAATTTCGAAAAGTAGCCGAAGGTGAAAGAAATCGAGCAGCATAGGAACAGAAACTATAAGACAGAATTTTGAAAAACAAATCTCAATGTTCTCTCAAAAGGAGAGCAGTCGAATACTCATGACCAGAATATTCTTATGGAAATGTTGTTCATTGTTTTGTTTCCCAAACAATATGTTGGAGAACATGAAATGGAATGTCAAAAATGTCCAAAAACCAAAATCAAAAATTTCCGCACACCTTTGTGCCCTCTGAGGGCAACAATCGACTGACTGGGATTATGTTGTCAATTGCGTTCTAGCAGAAAATATTCATTTCGTTAGCGCTTGTTCTGGTTTGAGATCTGTTCATCAGATCGGTTGTATGTTAATAGAGAGGAAACAAGGACAGAAATGCGTTTCCTCATTCAGTTTACGACAACTTGTGGAGACTAACTAATTTTTGGTAGACTAAATGTAGTCCAAGAAGCGATACATTTAATATGTAAGACACACCACCGTCCTCCGTTGTCAAAGTAATTGGTAGTTTTCAGCCAATGTCAGTCAGGGAGACAATGGCTTCTCATGATTGCGTACATACAGTGAGCGTCAATGGCGAACATGGTTAGCACGCGGCACGGCCGCAACGCTCGCGCTGGAATCGCACCGTAATAGCAAAATAAGGTTTTCTAGGTAGTTTTCATCCTGTTTGATGTCAGTTATGTGGGAAATTAACTGCCATGAAAACGCTGTGACTTGCTATCATGGCTACGATTCCAGGGCGAGCGACGAGGTGGCGGCGCGTGCTCCCTGAGTCTGAGAAAAACGCACTTGCACTAATGCTCACTCTACTCCCTGATCCCCACAGAATCCGTCGTCATCGTAGCGAGCGCGGCATTTCACCGTGTAAGTAGCAAAGAATTACCCGCCCAGATGCATCTATTTTGCTGCTGTGCTCCATTGCCTGTCCCTTGCCCGTTTGTTCGAAATCAAGAGAAACCGATTTTTACCCGGCCGTAGTAGAGGGAACGTCAATTATGAATGCACCCCTGGCAGTAGTGGTACGTTCCGCCACACCACTCGTTAACCCACGTTCATATGTGTTAACCAAAACGTTGATTCCATAGTGGTTAACGCGTACCAACGTGGCTTAGCGAGCAGGGCGCAGCACGTGGTGATCATTGACCAACAGGGCTTGTAGGCATCGGGCAGATGTAGGGGATGTCAGGTAATGGGTGTTAACGGTCCCATTCCTGAAGTAATCGGGGAGTTCTACATGTGATTATTAAATATTTATTAGTTGTAATATAAAAATATACAAAAGGGGAAGGCGGGACACAGCTTGAAGTGGCAGCCGGGTGGCGCCAGAGCTGTGGGGTCGACTCTTGGATGGGACTCCGCCTCCGGGCAACAACTGGCAATGTTGTTGTCCGGGCTTCATCCCGACATCTCCATTCCTTTGAAGAAGCTCGTCCTCGAGCTTGTTTATCCGCGATTGGCATCTGTGCAATGGTGGGAGTTGCATCTGGTGAGACTTCGGTTGGTCTTGAGCACTGCGAGGGATAGGATTCGGTGAACTGGTGAACTGGAGCTATAGTCACGACCAATTACGACCTTCACCTACCCTAGGGCGATGAAAAAGCTCGTCCTCGAGCTGAGAAGTCAAGTAAGAAGATTTCTGTCGTACATTACATATACGGATGTGGAATGGAGGAGCGGTTGAAGTGGTGGATATCGATAACTGATAGTGGACGATGAGTGTGGAAATCGTATAAGAAGAAACATCAGTTCAGAGGAACTGGTATTCGTGAGGATGACATTGGAGGTGTCCTATGACTATACGTTGTATCCAGTGAGTGGATATTGATGGGGAAAAACTGCATGATACTATTTTTAAAAGAATACAGAGATAGTATTACAAGAAATCAGTTAACATTGATCATTTCAACGGTCAGAAAAATGATACAGTGATAGTAGTACAAAAAATTTGCGTTACATTGGTAATTTGAACAGTTAGAAAAATGGAAAAAAAATCTTACATACAGCGGATAGTCACGGTATGGTAAATATTGCAATTCAATATTCGAGTATATAAAAAACATTGGTTTTGAAACATTTTCTTTGCATTTTCTGTATGCGCAGTATATGAAATACGTATAGGTGAAAACGAACAATCAAATATTGAACTGAGCACTGCACACTAGGTTTTCGTTCAATATAAGGGCGTTTGTTGACAAAAAATGGTGAGATTTTTTTTGAAGCAGCTTTTTGATGAATTTCTTTGAGTTGCCTTCTCAAAGAAATGGAATTTGTTGTAACGCAGCGGTGCGGCATGAAATGATGAAAAGTTAAAACTAACCTAGGAGAATTGGTAACTATTCTTGAAGAGAGTAAAAAAAGTGGGTGATTTTTTTTGAATAGTGACTAATTCTCCGGAGCTGGAGCTGGTGGCGTTGAGCTGAAAGCTTGTCGTTTTAACTGGAGGCGGCGAGAGCGCCGTAAATTTGGTTCCTTATCTTCTGATGTTTCCGAAATCGACGGTGTATTAATTGTTTGATTTGGGGTGGAAACATTAGCCGATGTGGAACGAGGTGAATAGATTTTGAGTCTATTCAAGTGCACGGTTTGGCTTGATGTACGGCCAATCAAGTTTGCTATAATAGCATTAGGTCGACTAACACTTTTGACAACGAAAGGGCCTTTCCACTGGTGTGTGAATTTAGGACGAACAGTATCGTCACGGAGAAGCACAAGATCTCCAGTGGAAATGTCCTTCGTAAAGACTTTGTTCTGATAGTCATAACCTGATTTGTATGTCGCAGTTTTCTTCGCAATTTGGTTTCCAACGTCCATTATTGTCGTTTGCAGAGCAGCAGTAAGTTGATCCGCAAAGCTTTCTGTAGCGAAAATCAACCTGCTTGGAAGTTGGTGGACGATATCAGACCAAGTGATAGGATTGCGTCCGTACGCGACGAAAAATGGGCTATATCCTGTGGTATCGTTAATGCTGGTGTTATAGGCAAATACGATAGGTTGGAGAAAATCAGACCACAAATCTTGTGCTTCTGAACAATATGCGGTTAGAGAGTCTGTGATGACTTTCACCAATCTTTCAACTTGACCGTTAGCTTTGTGGTTATAACTAGTTGTTAGTAGATTGGAAATTCCAAGAATTTTGTTAATTTGTGCAAAAATTTCGCTTGTGTAGTTAGAACCACGATCAGATACGATTTCATTAGGAATGCCATGCTTTGATATTACGCCATCAAGTAAGGCTTTCACAACAATTTCCGTTGTCTGGTTAGGAATTGGGGTGCAAATTATTAGTTTGCTAAATGCACATACCGTAATCGAAATAAATTTATTACCGTTGATGCATAGTGGAAGAGGTCCAACGATATCGGTATGTAGACGCTCAAAAGGTCTTTGTGGAATTGGGAAAGAACCCAATTCTTCACGTATTATGTGACCTGATGGTGTTTTAATTTTCTGGCAGATTGTGCAAGTTTGGACAAATTTAGCTACAGTAGCGAACATTTTTGGCCAATAATATTTCTCGGAAATGGTATGGAATGTTTTCCTAATACCAAGGTGAGAACCTGAATATGGGGTTTCGTGAAAAAGTTTGGTAATTTGGGTTTGAGTTGCAGAATCTGGAATTACTAAAAGAGTTTTGTTGCCTGACTTGTGATACAAACTATTGTTATAAATGGTGTACTTGTCCAATTTGTCAGAAAATTGTTTTGGTGGAGCGTCAGTTTTTCCTTTGAGGAAATTAATCAGATCGCGATATTTAGATTGGATCTGGATTTGTTGAATTTCCTCGAGAGATGGGAGCGAACAAGGTTGAATGGAGTTTGTGTTCGCCGTGGGATATCGGCTGAGGAAATCACATAAGGTGTTGTGTTTCCCGGCTCGATATTCGATTTTGATGTCGTACGCTTGCATTGTTATTTGGTACTTGGCAAGGCGTCCGACAAGATCTGATCTATGCATCAGTGATTTCAACGGTGCATGATCGGTTATCAGAGTAATGGAGGCATTTGCAACGTAAGGATAAAAATGTTTTAGTGCAAATACAATTGCTAATGCTTCCAATTCGATAATTGCGTAGTTCTTCTCATGTACAGTGAGAGGACGACTGCAATATGCGATTGGGTGCTCTCCGTGAGTCTCCGGATTGACTTGCAGGAGGCACGCACCTACACCTATGGTAGAAGCATCGGTGTGGATGATGTAAGGTTGTCCTAATATGGGAGGAACTAGGACTGAAGCATGGACGAGAGCGTGTTTTAGAGATTGAAACGCTTCGTCATGGTCATCCGTCCATACGAACGGGGAATTTTTTGTTAGAAGGTTGTTTAGCGGGGTTGCTATAAAAGAGAAACGCGGAATAAAACGACGAAAATATGAAGCGGCGCCTAGGAACGATTTTACTGCTTTAACATCTGTTGGTCGCGGAATATTTGCTATGCTTGCGACTTTTTCAGGGTTGAGTCTAGTACCTTGCTTGCTTATCAAAACTCCAAGATATTTAACTTCCGTTTGGAAGAAAGAACATTTTTCTGGTGTAAGCTTCATGCCAAAGTTCTGTATACGGAACACAAGAACACCTCTTCAAGGTCGAGGAGATGCTCAGATATAGAGTGACTCGCAATGATGATGTCGTCTATGTACGCGAAACAGCATGCTCTTAGTTCGCGTACAAGCGAGTTTGCAACTCCTTGGAATGTACCTGGAGCACCTTTGAGACCTTGGGCCATCACTGTGAAGTGAAAAAGACCTAAGAAGGATGAAAACGCTGTCCGTTCTTTATGTTTCTTTTCGAGAGGAATTTGGAAGAATCCACTCTTGAAATCAAGAACACTATATATCTCCTTTCCACTTGCAAGATCTATTATATCTTGGATGTGGGGTATACAGTACGTTTCGTTTTCAGTAATGGCGTTGATTTGACGATAGTCAACTGTAAAACGCCATTGGTCCTTGGTAGAACCTTTCTTCACAAGAACTATTGGAGAGGCAAATTTACTTGTGCTTGGCTCAATGACGCGAGTACGAAGCATTTCTTCGATTTGGCGTTGTATTTCCTGTCGTTTCTCCAAAGGAACGCGATATGGTCTTTGTTTGGGAGCTTTAGAATGTGGTATAAAATTTATTTTATGAGTTATAGGACCATTATAACGTCCTAGGTTCCCGTCTGAACCAACGAAACATTGTTCATACTTTCGCAACAGTGTATGAAACTGTATTGTTTCCTGTTGTGAGAGGATGGACTTGTTGAATTGAACAAGGTTTTCGATTGAGGTCAAAGCGTTCGCGTTTGGAAAAAACGGCATTTCTTTGTTCACATCCGCTTCCGGTGGTATGTAATTTTCGAGTTCTTTTGGTGAAAAAGAATTCGAATTTTCAAACGGATGAACAGAGAAAATTGATGGCCAATTTACTTCTTTTCCTACATAATTTGCTTTTGCAATTAATTTATTTCTGTGCAAAAGGATAGAATTATTAGTAGAATTGAAGATTCGAACAAATACAATACCGGTGTTTTCTGGACATGACAAAGTTTTGCCTATGGCTAATCCCAGAGGTAATGTAGCTTGGTAGTCATCGTAAACGAAAAATTCCCATTTCTCTGGCAAACTGGTTTGTAGTGTTCCTAATACTACGTTGTCAGAATGGGGTTGTATTAACGTTTCGACCAATAAGAAAACAGGTAACTCAAAATTTGCCGATGCAGGATTGCATGATGTTATGCTTGGAACAGAGATTTCGTCGAAGGAAACTGTTTTGCTATCATAATTAATTGAAACTTTGGAAGCAAATTTAGTTATAGAATCGTTTCCTAGGAGGAAATCTGCTGTGCATTCGTTGTCATTTACGACGAAACTGTCGATTTGGATAGATTTTCCACCAATTGTCAGAATAGGAGAAATTTGCCCTTGAAGTTTGATGGGCGTACCATTAGCTGTTATCCCTGCGCGTATTGGGGATTTTGACATGGGTGATTTCAAAAGTTCCGCAATACGTTTTGATACAATTGTGATAGCTGATCCTGTGTCAAAAAGTGCAACTGTTGACAAGGAATTGAGTTGGACCGGAATGAATATTGTTGACATAGAATTTTGGTGCTGAATGGTAGCTACACTTGGAAGAAAGTTGTGAAACGACATTTTGTTATTGCTAGTTGTTTTTGGCTGCGGCTGTTGGTTTTCTAGAGGAATTTCTTGCAAAGATGGATAATTTATTACCACTTCGACTTCATCAGTTGTTGAGGAGTGTCGAACTAGTGGATTACGTCTAGCTGAACGTGCAGTTGGACATGGAGGGGACGGTTCAGGTGCAGATGGTTCATTATTGTTATTATTATTATGATTGTTTATGAAAGTTAAAAGAAAAGAAAATGGTATTTTGATGATTTGATACAAAATATGACAGATTATGCGTACTAAACCAAATTGGAAGTAAAGTATAACGAGGAATATTATAAAGATAATAATTATAACGGTAATGACCAAAGCTTTTACAAAAGTGTGTAGACCTAGAGAATGTACCATCTTCTCTTTCTCCATTTGAAGGATGTCTGAGGCTTTAGACTCTATGTACGATATAGTATTTATTGCGTCAGTAGCAAAATCATCGGAATCTGGGATTGTGGGACTACCACTAATCTCAGGTGTTCCGTGTTTTACTGCAGTCGCATCTATGGAGACAAGTTTATTCTTTATTAGATATAAATCTGTTTGTAATTTGGCGAGGTCAGAATGGAAAATAGGTGGTGCTTTGAAAACAAAGTCTTGTTTAGCAAGGTTTTGAGGTAAATTAGTATGGATGTGGGATACATGAGCATATCCAGAGGGTGATTTATAATGATTAGTACCATCATTATAAATACCGAATGGAAGGTGACCACAGTTTGCTTGGGGGCTAGATGTGGTCAAGTCACGTGTCCCAGGTTGTGTAAAATAAATGGATTTACCAATTCGTACAGGAGTTAAAAGATAGCAGATCCCGTTTACATTATGATCCAAGTAGACTTCGTCTACTTGAACTTCTTTGCATAAAGATACCATCAGCACATCACCTGCAGGAAGAGCAAAAATGTCATTCCTGTTAAGTAATATGCGAGCAGCGCTGGTGGGATTTATTTGAGCAATGCTTCGAATTGCTTGAATTTTGAAATTTGTTAAAGTGCAAATTCGGTCAAAAACAAAATTAAAGTCGTGTTTAATCACTTCTTCAATTTTGATCTTGAGAAATTGCATTTTAGTATTCAATTCGAAATGCCGTTGGTCCTGACGTTCTTCATGAGTTAATGAAGGATCGTTGTTTAACACAGTGAAGTCAGGTTCAGTGTTTAGGGCAATATGGTGAGCAACAGCAGTAGAGATGTTTGGTTGGAATTTACTCAATGAGGTGTCTTGACGACGAAAAAGTATGTCCGAAAGTAATTTGTGGTTGTTCTTACTTGCAAGAGCTTGTCTTCTAGTTCTAGGGATTGTTTTGAATTGGAATGGCTTGGTTGCTAGCGCGGCTGAGTCGAGTAGACGAAAAACAGTGTTCAGAAGAGTGACATGCTCTTCTTTGGTAAGCGGATGGTCGGACGTTGCGGACGAATTTCGCATTTTACGCACTTTAGTGGTGTACACTGCACTGAGCAGATGTAACAATTGGGAAGTGTTAAAATGCTTTTGGTTTAGTTCCATTATCTTGCTCGGATGTTTTGAGAACATTGTGCGTGGATTGAAATTTTCTATTTCCGGGAGGGAAATGAAAACTCCGTTATCCATTGCGATAGAGTTTTTGTTCAAACACCACGATGCTATTTGAGATGGGTTAAAAGTGATGTTTTTATACGTAAAAGCAGACTGAATGCTGTCCATTACAATATGATCTGGTGTTACGTATGCGACTCCTTCCGTGGCTTTTACAAATTTGCAAGCAAAAGGCTTTTGGGGCCCAGAGTTCCAAATAACTGTGCCATGGGAAAGTTCGCACATATTGTCACGGATGTGACAGTTTGCCATATCACCAAACTGACTTACTATAGCGTTTCCGTCATAGGTGGCAATATCACCTTTCTCAACGTAAACGTTAGTAGTAAGGGTACACTTTTCGCCAAAAAACCAAGGGTATGAGTAATGGATCGGGTTTTCTGATCCATAAACGTTAGCTGATAGTGTTTCCAGAGGGATTCCGAGGAATTTTTTAGTCTCGCTAAGCGATTGACATAGCGAGGGTTCTATAGGTGTCATGTATTCCTCGTCACTATTTACTGAGAAAGATATGTGCAAGTATGATGATGCACATATTTTTCTGGTCTTATTAAAACAGTGAAATGCTGGCAATAGGAGTGGTTCCGTTCGTTCCACAAAGACTACTGCTCTGGTCACCAAAATATTTAATGAGTTTGGAGAGTGAGAGCAAGAAGTCGTTTCTGGATACGCAACGGGCCAACCTGACTTTCCTGCTGCACATAATTGATATTTATGTAATGAGGCAAGTGAGCCTGGTAGCAGGAGAGACAAGATCGCTACCAAAAAAAGTGAGGTGGTAGATGTTGGTAACCCAGTTGAAAGGTTTGTGGAAATAGAGTTGACATTCCTTCTATATTGCGAGTTATTTGGTGGAGTACGTGTTCTAAACCTTTGTAAAAAACGCGGTGATTTGCTTCGGCGCCTTTGGTTTTGATGCGGCAGCGGAGCAAATCTTACATTACGATTATCGCGGTAATTTCTATTATTTCTGCCAGAGTACGACGGTCGATTACGATTATTGTACGGTGGAGAAAAATAGTTATTACGAGGTCTTTGAAAGTTTGCATTTGATCGAGTGCGTTTTGGTCTGTAAACCATGTTTACCGAGGTTCTTGATGCTTGGACATTGTCCAAAATTTTGTCAACTTTTGCCATAAGCGCAGCGTTATCAGAGAAAGATGGATCTGATTGAATTACTCCGAAAATGCGCTCTGATTCCCTGAGGAGATCGCTATACTCCTTTGGAAGAGGACCTAGAAGCTGAAGCTTTTGCTTGATGTTGGGAAGCAATCCATTTGTAAAGATGGTTAATTGGAGAAATTTTCGCTGTTCTTCTTGCTCTACATACGGGTATGCGTCAGAAATATCCTTTTTGATTCTGTTCGAGAACATAAAAGGAGATTCACTAGGTTCCATACGAATATTCATGAGTTTTTCGCGTGCTCTATCCAAGAAGTGGTCTGTAGCAAAATGTTCTTGTAGCTTTGTAACGGCTGATTTCCAGTCCTGTTTTTCTGCACTGGAGAAATTCTCAAAAACGGCTTTCGCTACACCTTTTAGGTGGGCTGGTAGCAAACGTACCATCTTTTGATCAGTAAGACCCATGATATTACTGATCTCGTTGAACTGTTCCAGAAAATTTACCAACCCTTTTCCTCCTTGCTCACCAGAAAAAGTTGGTAGTTTGGAGCAGTAGGAGGATAGGCATAATTAGTCAAATACGCTATCCAAGCGATCAACGGAATTATCTACGTCCATTTTGGGGGGTTGTGGATTTTCTTCCGAAAGTTGTTTGCGCTGTGCTGCAATGACGGTTAGACTTTCTGAGCAGACTAATGCAAGCGGGACAATACAAGTTATTTCCGCAAGCGCTGAGTTCCGACTTTCAAGGTGACTCGTTGTTCTTATTTGAACAACAGGTAGTCTTGGAAGCGGGCGTTTATGAACAGGACAAGAGCGAGCTCGCTGTTTTTGAGGTGGAATGCGAGAATCTGCTGTAAGGTCCAAAACTAGCAGTTTTAGAGGGTTATATGAGCGGGATCGTTGCCTTCTTTTAAAAGACTTTCTATTTTCCTCGGCGTGAAAAGGTAAATAGAACTCTTTGTTCCCACAAAGCGGCTCTAGTTCTGAGTCAGAACTAGATAAGGAAGATAAACTTAGCGGCGGTGGCAAATTAATTTTGTATTATTAAAAAAAAATTTTTAAAGAAGTTAAACAGGCAAAATTCGTAGGTGTGAAGCCGTACCTGGTTACCGAAGATCGAACTGTTGGTTGAGAGTACGTCTGAAGAGAGCTGATTGCACCGGCAGGGTCTAGCTGTAGGTGGCGGTTGCTCGAGATGACGGTAGCTGCAGCGTCGCGATTGGTGCTCTGGTTGGTGCAGCTGGCGGCTGATCCGCGGGGTACGGTAGGCGATCGGGCGATGAGGGAGAAGAGGGTGAGATGAGAAGAGAGGGTGGAGCTGGGCGACCGGCTGGTGCGAGCACCAGGATGGGGAATGCTCGGTAGCTGGCAGCAAGGGGCGGGAAAAGGTATGGTTTTAATTTTACACAAATTGGGTCGGAGGTGATTAGTTGGGATGGGGCGTTGAGAGAGAAGTGAAGAGCAGCCGGCTGGTAGGAGCACCAGGATGGTGAATGCTCTACGGCTGGTAGCAAGGGGCGGGTAGAATTTGGCGTTTTAAAGTTACACGTTTAGGGCGGGATCAACCAATGGTGATCACGCTGTCGAAAATATACATATAATACTAATTATTGTTATTAGGTTATTACGTCGCTGCGCGGTTTTTTCTTTACTGCCGAGTGGGCGGAGCGCGGTGACCCAAAGTTTTATGGCTAGTGGCAGTTCTAAGCTAGCTGCAGCCATTCTTGTTCGCAGCGGCTGTTTTGGCCGGTTGCTCTTTTTTTTTGTGGAGCGCCCTCGTTGCTCATTTTTTTATAGCTCTCTTTCTCCTCTTTTTTTTTTATTGTCTTGAACGCTAGTCCTAATGGAGATTCCGTTCAATTCTTACCCTTTTTTCAGAAAACTTAAACAATTTGCGTCATGTCAGTATTCCGCCGCGAATTTACTTTTGCTGAACTGGGCTGGGACACGGCCCCCAATTCCCCAGCGAGTAGTGGAAGAGCTACTCCTATTGACGAGGCAATGGAGGTAATTGAAAGTTTATAAGAAACAACAGAGAGAAATAAAACCTTTTTTTAAATGTCCTTAATAATAAACATTTTAGGGGGCAGAGCCCATTGCCGTAGGAGAAGCGCCAATTATCAACTTCCAGTCCAGGGAAGAGTTGGAGAATCAGCTGCACCGCGCGAACCTCCGTGTGGAGGCCGCGTTTGAGGAAGTGCGAAAATTGAAGAGCAAGCTGTCGAATGTGAAAGATTCGTTGCAGCGCGTGAGGAGGAATCACCAACAGAAGGTGCAAAGCCTTACAAACAAAAGTGAGGCCAGTACGTTTCTGTTAGAAACGCAGAGGATGAGAAATGGGGAACTGAAAAAGGTAAACCCTTTTTTTTATTTGTATAACAGAATTTTTTTTCAAAAGAAATTTTTTTTCAGGAAAACAAGGAGTTGGTGGCTCATCTCAGTGCTGTGAGTGGCCTGATGCCCCTGATCAGAAGGCCAAATTCTTTTCCAGCCTCAGAGGAGGAACTTGCGATGGTCGATGAAGAGATCATCATTGGCCATCTAATCCGAGACGACATCGTGCAAACCCAAATCAGTATCCATCCAAATGGCCAGGTGACTATGATGGTCACCATCGGATTGGAGGACATCAATAAGCGTTGTAAGTTTTTTTTTTCACTATTTCTTGTCTTTTGTTTGATTTCACTTTATTTAGGCACCTGGCACAGTTTGGACAAGAGGATATACAATGTGGACGGACCCTCGCTTTGAAGAGGGGATCGCAAGGGAGTTCCATATTATTTCGCGGATCTTAGCATTGTGAACTATGGGGAAAGAAGGGAGCTTCCTGATGATATTGCTCGGCTGTTAAGAAGCTCATTCATTTGCACTGTTGTATTCGGTGGGTTTTATAATCTGGAGCTGCTAATAAGCCTGCTGGAGGCGGATGGCGTTCAGTGTATTACCAACCAGTAGGGAAGTTTGCTGTTGAGTTTTTTTTTGTTGTTGTTGTTCTCCATTTGTTGTTGAAATAAAAAAAATGTGTACGGTGTGCGACAGTAGTATTCAAAATCACTAAGGCTCAGAGTTATACGAATTCCCGGAGTAGCAATTGTGTCGGCAAATCTGCAGTAAGATTTGAGATTTATGGCTTGGCAATTAGCGAGCGCGTTGGGGAGGTGTAAAGGACTGCTGTTGTGCGTTGTATCTGATAAATCGCTCAGAGAGGTCGCGCCTATGTGTGTACGAAAATTAATCTCGGGGTCATTAGCTTTCGCTAATCTTGCCGCGCGCTATAGTAGCGGCTGTTCCTAGGTGTGCTGTAGCAATATTTATGGTTGTTTATCGCGTTGGGTAGCTGACATCTGAGCATATGTCTCGATCCGCTAGGTTGTAATGTTTTGGGTGATCACCGATTTGAAGGTACCGTAAGATTAAGCTAGCTGGATGCGAACGAGTCCAAAGTAATAAGAATTAAGTTTATGTACACGTTTCTCGGATCACGGCTCATGGAATTCCGGTTCTCGGATTTCCTGCTCACGGAATCACGGAGAAATATAAGGATCACTTAGAAAAAGTAAAAGGCTGTGTGCACATCTCGGAAAGAAATGCGGGGATATCACGAAATTTGAGAGTTTTAGCGCGCTCGAATCTCGAAAAAAAATAATGATACTCGCGGTCTCGGAAATAACAGATGAAGTTCTACTGTGAACAGAAACGGGGAAGAAATTCCAAATTTTCCTACTTGGTACTCGTCCGCGTGGACTTTTATTAAATGAAGGTTTTAAATGAAATGTAAAGATGAAAATATTCTCTTCCTATTTACAAATTCATTTCTAGGTTAGTAAGTGCACTGCAATTGTTAGTTACTTAAAAAAATCACTCACGTACGTTCGTTTCGTTGTTTGAGTCGATGGGCGGGACGTGCAGAAGAAGGCGGGGCAATTTTTCCCATTTTTTTAAAATCTAACGTTAGTAGAGAAGAAAACTAATAAAAAAATCTTCCCGGGGACTCCATGTCAGGTAATGGGTGTTAACGGTCCCATTCCTGAAGTAATCGGGGAGTTCTACATGTGATTATTAAATATTTATTAGTTGTAATATAAAAATATACAAAAGGGGAAGGCGGGACACAGCTTGAAGTGGCAGCCGGGTGGCGCCAGAGCTGTGGGGTCGACTCTTGGATGGGACTCCGCCTCCGGGCAACAACTGGCAATGTTGTTGTCCGGGCTTCATCCCGACAGGGACTTAATACCAGTGTCAGGGCGAAATGACGTGATGCGACTGATAGACTGATTAGGTGATTCATAGATGTGAAATGACGAATGATAACCACAGTTTCCATTTCCGCCATGTTCTGAAGTATTCTGCTTAAAGAATGATCAAAGTGGCATGCACACCCTGAATTAAAATGCTGCAAAGCGGATGCAAAGCTTCGAACGCGTGCTTTACCCTGCGTCTGAGATGCGTCAAAGCTGCGACTATCCTTCATCAAATGGACATGTTTGCCCAACATATGAATCTACTATAAGTTGGATGGATTGTAAATCACATCATTCTCACCTTGTACGCTGGTGCGCTCCAGTGACAATTCGGTGTTACTGCAGGTGACGGGTCATAATGAAATGCTGAGTGTATAGTGGAGTCGTTTTGACAGTGCGTTGTCCGCGGTGGCGGCCCCGCTGGCATTGGAGCACGCAGTGCGGTTGGTCAAACAGTTGACGCACGATGGATCCGGCTTCTTTGACGGGTTTTATCGTCTGTTCCCTTCTTCATTTGTTCTAAGAGCTGAGAAAGAACAATATAAGGAGAAACAAGCTACAAAACTCTTCAAAGATACTAAATGAATCATAGGTCAACTTTTTGACCGACCGCGCTGCGTGCTCCAATGCCAGGGAGCCGCTGTCGCGGAAAACGCACTGTCAAAACGACTCCACTATAGATGCGCACTATGCCAGCAATTATCCCTCCAAATTGGCACATTTCCTTTTACGAAATCGTCTTCAGTCTTCAAAAAAAAAAAGTCAAAACTGCTCAAAAAGCGGTCGTTGAAGAGGTTTTTTTTTTTACAATAATGAAGACGACACCACAAAAGCGATCACAAAAGCGAAGGATGTTACTCTAGGGAAGACTTGATCCACCTTAGTGGCGCGTTTTGGAATCTAGAGCCATCTACGCGCTCCTTCGAACTTTACAAATTTCTTGAAAATATTCTTGGGCTAAGGGAGAAAACGCGCTCCAGTAACAATTTCCTGTTTTTTTTTAACAGGTTATCTATTAAGTTTTAAGATGTTCTAGCGAGATCCAACAGTTCCGGGTTGTAGTTAGTTTTTCGAGGATCCCAGCTTAGATAGGAGGTAAAACGGACTGAATCTTCATGAACCGTACGCATTTCTCAGGAAACTTAAAAATCATGTTTTGCATGAGATTCAAAGATGCAAACTCCACGATTAAGACATGCAATCTTTTAATCAGTAGTTCTACACTATCAATGGTCAAATCCATGCAAAACCCATGCAGAACCCATGCGTCTCCAAAAATCCAATGCAAATTCGCTACAGAACGCGCGGAAAACCCATGCATACATACTCGTGCAGAGAGCCCATGCAAAACCCATGCACATCCACGGGTGTGCATGGGTTTTGCATGGATTTACTATTGCTGGTATAGAACCATTGACTGAAAAAACGTGTTTTGCATGAGCACGCATGTCTTAGTCGTGTATCTTTCAATCTCATGCAAAACACGGTTTTTAAATTCCCTGAGCTAGCAGAAAAATCCTTTTTAAACCTTATTATTGGGTACTTACGTCACCTTTCTAGTGTTATCGTCTTTTTCCAAAAGAACTCTAATATGTAGTGGTTAATAGCCCGAAAGAGCCGTAATACTAGGTGCTTTTATCCCATCTCTGAGGCTGACAGGACCTAGTAGTCCCCAGTCTCTGGTAACCATCTCGTGCTGTGCCCTGTTAATGAGTGACATGGATACCGATGCGAGTGGTCTAGCCAAGAGTGACGTCCCGTGTAACTATTTGTAGCGAAGTTCAGAGTTTTTTTTTTCGTCCTGAAATCGTCAAGGGCGAAGAAAAGCGCTTAACATGGCTGTCGCATTTCACTTCCGTCGACGCTGACGAAGACTGCAGTGGCACAGAGTTCGCGCATGCGACGCACTTGGCGGCGCGGCGGTGTGTGTTCTGTATTTATGTTCTCTATTTGTGACTTGTAGTCCGGCTTGCTAGCGCAGGTTCCCCTCTTCTCTCAACTGGATACTAAAATAGCAGGTGGATAATATTATGCGCACCAAAAAATAGCCAAACCTGTTCTGATTTTTCAGAGACGTCTGGAATCCGCATACGCTCTAGTGATCATCTTTTGCCACCTTTTTTTCACATTCTTATTGGATGATGTGGATTGAAGTAGTATAGTGGGCTTCGACGGGAGTGCGTTCTCCGCGGACTTTAGAAGCACGCGGTGCGACAGCGCCATTCGCGCCGGAATCCGCCACCGTAAAATAAATTGGTTTTTCTTGACAGTTTCCCGTCCTATTTTATGTCATTATCAGGAACTAAAAGTCAAGAAAACCCGATGATTTGCCATCATAGCGACGATTCCGGCGTGAGCGGCGCGGTCGCGCGGCGTGCCTCCCAAGTCCATGGAAAACGCGCATCCATCGACGCTCACTCTATATATACTCAACAAAAGTACGGTCTCAATTTCGTATTTGGGCCTCTAGCAGTTTCTTGACTTCCCCTTCGCACTATGTTCCAACAGTCTCAAAAAAGTATGTACGAGTTTGATCAAAAACGTCGATTATGTGCGCGGTATATGTACAGTGGTTTGAGTAGGTTCAGCTGCCAGAAAAGGGCTGACCGTAAAAGACAGAGGGTTTTCAGACAGATGGCATCTACGATGAAAACTTCGCCTAATCACTTATAAAAACGGAAGAAGAAGCATTCCGATGTTTTATGGAAATTCTCGTTAATCTTTGTTCTCTGCAGCTCATGGAGATTCCCTTTCCACAAAAGCAAGGGTGTACAATGAAGAGACAAGCCGTTTGGACAACCGTGCCTGGCTTCCCTCTTATCATTCACATTTGTTATGCTGGATTCATAGTAATCCTTCATCCGTTCACTGACTGCCGACTTGCGCAGTTGAACATGTTCTCCGAAATGAAGCCACCTTGAAGCGATCACTTATATCTCTGCAAAGGATTTCCAAATTTCGAGATTCTTCTTTTCCCACTGCTTGGCTCCGCCACAGGAAGAGTGCGCAAGCTTTCAGTGGTGGGGAAGCAAAATCGTCCTATGCTGGGATGCATAAGGTGTTAATCACGAAACTAAAGATCTTTAGAGCGATTGCTCACCCTATATACCAGGTAATGTTACGAAATGTATGACGCAGAAGTAGGATTGCTAACCTGGTCTCGCTTGGTTATGCGTTTATGACTGCTACCCCTAGAAATGCACCCTCCAGGCGCTGGAACCTGCTGACTGCTGAACTGCTATGTATATAGGCTTGTTGACGCTACATCCCCGCCGTGTCGGTTCCTCTTCCCTGCATCTGAATGATACTTACCCTTCTCCTTCGCTTATATATCCATGCTAGCTGTTATCATTTGCAGCTCTTTTATATCCTGACAAAACATGTAAATCAATGATAGGGCAGCCAGGCAGGTTGTCCAAACGGCATTTCTCTACAATGAAGAACTAGTTGTGAGTAGTTTCCTAAAATTACATTCATCAAGGCTGTCTTTTTCAAGTGAACCTCCCGTTGTTTCCTCTTACGTATGCGTTCCCTCTCTCCTTTCTTCATTTCTTCTTCTGCGTTATGAATTATAGTCGTCTAAAATCGAAAACTTTAACTTCACTGACCTGGCATCGTAAGCGGTTTCTGCTAGTGCTCTTGACGTCATCAAAATCTGAGCATATGAGTGCTTTGAGTTGAAATGTAGTTCACATCCACTCCTCTGTAACTCAGGCACGACCACACTCTACCTTGTTTTTCATTTCCGTTGTTCATGTGTAACTAAAATCCTGAGTAGACAAAAGAGATCACAGACATTTCACACATTATGGGAACCAACCTCTGGACATGTGAAAATCCACAGAAACTCAGATCCATTCGAGGGACTATCCGATCCCCATGAATGCATAGTGTCTCGAAGAAGAAGTCGATTGGTGCGCTCAAGAAGTGCGGCGGGATCCGAACAAAGCTGAAAGAGTATGCTCCAGTTGAGAATGTCGTAGGTCCCGCCACGCTTCTCAAGACGCAAAGCGTGCAACCCAGGACAACAATTTTGTTTGGACAGAATGGGGTGCGTTGCACTAGGCGACAACGAGAGGCGTGTCTCGGACGAGATCTGCAAAACTCTGCCATCTCTGCACTCTGCAGGGTGGCAGTAAGTGCTCGCTCGGATGGCTCTCGCACCTCTCTCGCACCTTTAATTACTGGTACATTGGAGCTGTCTAGGTCGACGTCAGGAATGTTGAGGTTAAACGCTCGTATATCGATCATCTCCTTGCGCAGTTTTTTAGCAAAAGAAAAAAGGGGGAAAATGCTCGTCAGGGAACTGGATACAGTATTTAAGTGGGTAATTAAGGAAAAGCCAATATGGAGGATAATCGTCTACCCACAAGGTTGTTTGCTTTTCCTCTCTTTTCGAACCCGTGAGGGAATAGTTCTATTATGTGAGTAGCGTTTCTACCGATGTTAGCCTAAAACAGGATTGGTAACAACACTCGTTTTGCTTCTGAAAGAGTTTCCGAATGTTTTTGCGGGACAGTGCTCAAGCGCAAAGCATTTAGCAGGTTCAGAGCGGGGGAACATTAAGTTCCAGGACCTATTGGCTGCTTCAAGTGGACACGGCAGTGGTTTCAGAGAAGAGCAATAAACAAGGAACGATGAAGAAGGTTGGATATAAATAAAAACAAGATTTACACTTAAATGAAAACAAAAGTAGAAGTTATTGTTGGAAAGGTTGAAAAGTCTCCATTTCTTCATTTCGTACCTGACTTTAGTATAACAGAACAGTGCAGGATAGAAGAAGAAGCAGAAGCAAAACTTTCGGGATAATGCATAATGCATACAGAGTTTGTACAGTCCTTCTCAAAAATACTTGCCTCACGCTTCACCGCCCATCTGCTGAGCCGCGCCCGCATCACCTATGCATTATCATACGAGGTGTGACGTGGTTAAGCTGGCGGGCGGTTCAGCGTGGGGCAAGAATTTTTGAGAAAGACTGTAGTATGCTTTACCACTCCGCTAAATGCGTACGTAAAGTGACATTTTGAAAATTCCGTGAAACGTGGATAACTGAACCAAAATTGATGTTGCCAATCAATCGATCGGTCGTATTCATTTCCTAGTTTGATGAGAGGTCCTGCATATGATCACTATATAGCTCAGACTTGACACAATTAGAATGCTCTTTGTTCCTATAGATGACACATTTTTTGGAAGAGAAGAAGCTTCAAAACATTAAGAAAGCCAAAATTTGTGTGGTCCGCTATTTCGACACACTGCGTACCGAAAAGAGCATCTGCTCCTCGAATGGGGAATGGAGAAGGACCATCGAATGAAGGAAAGAGTACCTCTTTAACTAAGCTGCTGATTTTATTTTACTTTTGTAGAGGTTTGGTTCATCGAAACAATCATTCATTTTTTCCAAACTTTTCATAAAACCAAAGTTTGGACTTAATTCTGGAATTTCTTCGTAGAGATAAGTGATGAAATATTCGCACAGTCATCTGCATGATTGCTAAATTTAATGTTGACTTATTTTTCCCTACTCCTCACATAATTGAGTTATTTCTACTACTTTTTAATAACACTACTCTGGCAAGGTAGCCATAGAAGTAGTAGGAATACGCTGACTTCGTTATTCTCAGTACGACCTGGTCGATGGTGGCAACACCTATCACATTCCCAGGGCGAGGTTGGTATGCATCGACGCTGGAGCTGGCAGGATGCCAGCAATGCCTACGTCTATGCTGCTGCCATCGAGGTATCTCGTACGGGAACGCCCCCCGTTGTCGCCTAGTGCTTGCCGTCGCTCCAAACGGACGTGTGCGAAGGGCGGTACCGCGGCGCAGTTCTCTAGGTCAGGGACACAGAGGCTGTGCATGTGGACCTGGTTGTCTATTTCTGCCAGCAGCAGACATACAGACTGTCACGCCGCGCCGCTCCGCGTTCCTTCTTGCACACGGCCGTTTGAGTTTCGTGTACATGTAAAGATTCTGTTACAGCACTAGATCCCGTGGCTTGTGCAAACTGTAAAGTATTGACTACTTGAGCTGGTACTTGAATAGGCTGCAACGATTCATACATAGCTAGTCGGCTTGGCGTGCTATTTGAAAGCAACACTCATGAAGATCATCGCTTTGTATTTGCATTCATGCTTGACGTGAATTAGTCATGGGCTTCATCATAGCTGTCTCATCGAATATCTTTTCCTTACAGTAAGCTGCTGTTCACAGTAGTTCCGTGATCTTGCAAATACTGAATTAGATCTGCGATTACACTCCACCTAAACGTGGAGGTTCCTTAGAAGTTTCACTTTTACACAGTTCCTTGTGCCCTTCGCCTTTCATATATGCCGTTTTTACATTACATTGCTTTTCGTTTTTCACACCTGTACTTGATTTACAAATATTTGCATTGGTAGCAGTAGAAGCCCGCTAAACTCTACTCGAAGTATTTGTTCCAACAACATCCTAGTGGACCTGCGATGGCGCCAATTCTACAATCAGGTTGGTGCTCTTCAATTAAACTAGATAATACATGTCTTACAAATAGGTGCAGAGCATTTTCGAGGTTTCGATTAGATATTTTGTCTCCAGTTTGTTATGTATAGACATATTCGAGTGCAGAGGTTTTAGGGTCGGATATTATAATACTATATTCAAATTAATGATAGTTTAATCCACTGCAATCCGCTTTTTCCCAATGTGCCTCCGTGCAACGCCGGAGAGACAAAGTGAAACGCCTTGTGAGGCGAAATAAGACTGCCGCTCTACACTCCACATGAGCTATAGATTCCGCGTCGATCTCGATGCCTATCGACTTCGGGTGGAGCGAGGCGGTCTCGCTTCTGCACAATACACCAGTAATGGATACGTATCGAAGTCGATGTCGATCGGGCGATGCCGACGAACGGTGCTGTATCCAACGTGGAGTGTAGCGGCAGCCTAAGATTGTGACATTTTTGTCCGAGTGGTGCGCTCGAAGATCTTTTGTACTACTCAGGGTTAATTCATTTTTAATTCAATATCAAATTTGCACTTATACCGGACGAGTTAGCACTAGAGGATTTCAGTTTTTCTTCCAGAATACATTATTCACACAACTAGGACAGGTACCGCCCAATTTCTACAACTATCAAACATTTATATCAGTCTCATATTGCCGTTTTTCTTCTGCCAGCATTTTTGTAAATACGAGGGGCTCTCCAGCTCATGATCTCTTAAGCAATACCCTGTTGCCCGTTTTAGCCTTTCTGATTTTCTTTTTTTTCTACAATTTTTATTGGTTTAATTTCTACGTTCTGCTAGCAACTCTTGAGACAAAGAGGAAACTAATACTGCGAGGAAGCGACGGAGTTGGAGCCTACGATCTTTATCCCACTTGACCAATATTATCACCAAAAGATATGCCTAGGTTTAAGGGATCTACGGGTGTTGTCTCAATATCGCTTTGTTCATGGGAGCAGTTTTGGGCGAGATGTATTGCTGTCTCAAAGATGTATTGCTGTCTCTGTTTTCGCCGCTTTGGGTCGGCGCGAGAACATTGTAAGTTTTGGAGAGGCGCGTAAACTTTGACGCGCCGCAAGCATGAATAACTTTGAATACCCAAAGCGGCGAAAATGGAAACGCGGTTTGTTCGCGCGGCAGTCACAACGGCGAAACTAGGAACATTGCTGACCTGCCAGGATTTGTCTTCTACCTCCCTTCTTTGCACTGTGTATCGGCGCGTAAACTTTGACGCGCCGCAAGCATGAATAACTTTTCACTGATCCTGCTATGTAGTGGTTTACTTCAGAGAAAAACTACCACTCACATCCACCACATCAGGGACGCATCTTGAATAAGTTTTTGCTTCACTTGCAAGACCTGGAGAGCTCCGTTACCACCTTTTTGTATTTGTGATCTATGAATGTATAGATTTCGTTCCAACTGCACCCAATCGGATGTGGAGCGTGTGTGTCCTAGAGCGCTGAACCCACTCAGACAAAAATGCCGTGCAAGCGGGCCCCGGTATGCTCGAACCAGACTCGACAGCGAGCAGCGTTGGTGCGTCGGCTTCCACGTGCTGCATACGAATCGATCGCCGCGGCCTCGTCCGGCTTCCTCGGGCGTCGAGCGGCGCACACCGCCAGCACAAAATAGATCGCCCATACCCCGCGTACACCGTCGGCCGACTCCACCGCGCGTCGACGCACGTTAACGCCCTAGAAAGCCGAACCGATCCGGCTTCTTCGAGCGTCAAGTGGCGTCGTCATGAAAAGGCTTCGTTAATTCAAGAGAAACACCAGTTATTTCTCATATAATATTGATGAAGAGATGTAAATTTCTCCTAAAATCGTCACTTTCAAACAAATAAGCACACATTTGGAAGATTTGTTAACAAAAACGCACTAAGAAGAACAAAAGGGAAAAGGAACCGAGGAAACACTAGCATCACTCGTTGGTATCTCAGTGTTTGAATACATCTGTACTGACATCTGACCTCAGAGATTATGGACGGATATTTCTCGCAATCATTGCAGGAAATTGGTTACCGCCTGGGGCAAATCCTTGGGGGTTTCTTGGATCGGCGATCTATACGCTGACCCTACATCAGTGTTGTATAATTCCGCATATCTGCTTCTAATCGATATAGTAGGATCTAGCTCATCATCTCGTTATTTTTTTGGCTCACTAAATACCTTCAAGAACATTGAAACTAATTTAAAAGCTTTGAGCACGATTTGACTCTGTGGAAATGTCTCTAAGTTTTCTATTGGTTGCTGTGGTCATTTTCTACGATTTTCCGACTTCCTTCGAGAGTAAATTTTAATTTTTGAGTTTGAGGCATATTGCGTTGATGGCAGTCCCTCGCTGCCCCACGACGCCCCAGGAAGCCGAGGGCTCACAAAGCGCGGGCGTCGCACATACCTTCGCCGCCGAGTCTGGTTCGAGCCGTAGAACGGGTCGCAGCCATGTGGTAGCCCGCTTGCTTGCTTGTCGCAGCCCGTTCGCACGGGATTTTCCCGTGCGAGCGGGCCACGACAACAGCGGATAGGCCGTAATACCGTGCGAGCGGGCCACGATAACCGTGCGAGCGGGTTGCGACAGCCGTGCGAGCGGGACGCGACATGGCTACCGCCCGCTCTACCGGGGCTCGCTCGCAGCCATGTCGCGTCTCGCTCGATCGGACTTTCATCTGAGCAGAGGGGGCAGTACGAACGACTTCATAAACTGTCCTATCACAGAGCATGACTGCGCCACTCTTTCCAGCCGCTACACCCCTTCCCTAACCTCTAGACTTTCTTTTCAGTTATAATGGTGGTTGTCTTGTTGAGCAAGATTGTGCAATACGTATTCTACCTAATGTTCCAGCCTCATGCCTCTTTTCAAAGCGTGGGAAGTCAAGCACGCATGTTGACGATAATGGCGTTAACCTCTGAAGCTCTGATATGCGATATTTGTGGATAATTTTGTGCTAGTTGTTGCGCTTGTAGTAATATGTAGATTATCACCTCATTTCGACCCATAGGCCAGAACCCTCTCTTGTCTTGCCACTATGTTTTTCGTTTCTGATACGTTTTTTAAGGCATTCTTGATCTGCAAGCATACCTGGATTCATGTAGCGAGGATGTTCGACATCTTTTCGAAAGGGAATGTTCCGTAATGCTTGAGTGCAGGTAAGTTGAAGTTTTCTTATTGAATTTTGAAAAGTATAAGGTTTTCCTACGATTTAGGGCTTGTAAAAGCATCTTCCGTAGCTTCATCAATTTCTTCTCGCACAAGCGAGGATTTTGCAGATCGGAAACGTACGATAGTAAAAATGGTACGTGCATTTATCATATCCCAATGTTAAATTTGAAAATAAAGACGGGACTATGTGAAAACCCTAATGGGGGGCTTTCTCGTTTGTTTTCTGGAACACTGCAATGTAAAGCTATTGGGAACCCTACGAACGCTTTCACTATAAGATCTCATTTAGTAGGTTAGAGGTAGGCTTTGTTTTTTGAATATTCATAGAGACATGAGCTCTTGAATTTTGTCATAGGCGCCAAATTGCAAGTGGAAGTAGGTTTATGAAATAAAAGTTTGCATGTGGCCGTTCCGGATGTGATCGTGACAGTGATCCGCTCCTATTTTGGACTCAGTTGATGGTGTGTTTAAAAACGTTTGGCCATCTGATATGTAGTTTATTTATTTATTTGAGAGCAAACGAAGTGTTCCATGAAAAATGAAAAGCAGATAACCAGTTACGACACATTAAAATATGCGAGAAGAGAACTTGCGAGTCAGAGAAGTATGGCTGACTGAAGAAAATAGGGAGCCGCAGTAGTCAAACAATTGAAATGATGTAGAGAAATAGAAACAAAAAAAGTTCCGTCGTATGTTCGGAAGCCATCGGGTTTTGACTACGTCACATTTCATTTAAATATGGACAAGTAACATGGTTGAGGTAAAGCACCAGTCTATGGCCGCACTGGTAAAATCATACCTATCCATATTACCGTGCTGTCTAGCCATTGACAGTAATATTATGGGTAAGAGTACGACAAAAGCCAAATAGAAAATGAGCCCCTTCGTTTGCAGCCCTAAGAACTGGTCTCAGAATTTTCTTCATTTGCAGTCCTGAGAACTGATCTCAGAATTTTCATGAGTTCAAGTCTTCTAGTTCAAGATGCTCTGGTTCACTCATTCTGATCAAAATGAATCGCTTATGTGTTGTATGTTATGGTTACTTTCCGGGAATCATCTTGTCTTACTTAACACTTACCGATTCAGGCGGTTCTCCCCCTTCCTCCCCAAAAAAGATTGTTGGGCTTCGACGTACCAACCTTGCTAAGCATGTCTTCAAGAAAGTCGGAGTCTCCGAAATGACTGGAATCAACGATGTGAGCTTTTCACTTTTTCTAAGTTCCTTTCTTCTTTTTCGATCTATTATCATCCGTTATATATAGCGAACGTCGATAATAGTGCGTTTTCCACGGACTCGGGAATCACGAGACGCCGCTGCACCACTCGCCCTGATAGCAAATCATAGTTTTCTTGATAGTTTTTCGTCCGATTTGATGTAAGCTTCGATTTGATGCATCAAAAAAAAAAACACCGAGAGTACCCTATGATCTGCTATCACTGCGACGACTCTAACGCGAGAGGGGCTGTTGCGCCGCGTGCTTCCCGATTCTGCGAATAAAAAAAAACACTGCTGTCGACGCTCATTGTATCTTGGTTTTTGTGATCCAATTATTCTAATTCTAACCGTTATGATCGCGTTCAAATACATGAATGCAGTTCCTCCTTAAACTGCTATTTCACGCCTCGGAGATTGCAGCACTTTCGGTCGTTGCGCGAATGGCGCCAATGGTTTTGATACGTATCGATTCTGGGCTGGCGGCAGTAGCGACACCGCCAGCGACTCCCCGTCCACATTTGATACTCATCGAAACCAGTGTCGCAGTCACCGCAGGGAAAGAAAGCGCCAAACTTCGAGTAGTGTAGAAGCAGCTCCAGATTCACATCAACTGTGTTGGTAAATACCTTTCTTCTTACATTCACCAGCGAAAGGTAACCTTTGTAACGCCTGAAGGATGCGTACCTGCTGATAACATGACAACCTCTCTGTCTTTCAGTCACGTTGGTAGAACGCCCGTGATAATGCAGTAGTAGGTTGAGTTTCTTAACTCTGGACGGCCCATGAATTACCGTGATTACCGATTACCTGTATTTAATGTAGGACAAAACATATTTCATCAGTTTTAGGCGGAGTCAATAAAATGGTTAGACTTGGTAGGTATCTTCGAAATCTTTACTCATTAAGGCTGGTTCAGTTTAAACTCAGCAGGCTTCATATATTGATATAAACACGATGAACAAAACCAAGATAATTCTAATGCTTTGATGCACTTATTGCATCAAACAAGCCAGGTTCCCTAGGGAACAGTTATGTTTGCGCGAAACATCAGTTCTTACTTGGGATAGACTTTCGCTATAAATGTCCGATGCCAATTTTATCACAGTTTTGTTGTAATGTTGAAGTTATTCTTCGTCGTGACATACAAAACATCTATATTCACATGTTAGTAAAGCCTCCACTCCACTTAGCGTTCGCGTTAGTCAATATGTCAGACTTCTTATGCATCCTAAAATTACGTTTCCCATATGATCACATGGTGGTAGCCACGCTTGACCATCATTCCACCACATAACATACACGGTCCTTTCCGGAGTGACAGAGTTTGGATCTTGGTGCACAATAGTTATGTTTCTACATATTGTGTCATTGCGAAGCACATCGACCAGTATCTGTCGAACCTGTAGGTGGTTCCTATCTTGTTTCGACTATCACTCCCTTTTCCCAAATTCTCGCTGTTGATGAAAGCAAGGTTGATTTATCGGGATGGGACATGAAGTGTTATGGGCATTTTTTCCACTATTTACGACCTTGGTCCGATGCTTCACAACATGTTCTTTGTGCAAGATCCATAACATCATAATGTTTTAGAGTTCTGACGTGCATAATTAAACCCTTCAAACCAGCATTCATTTTCAGCCTTCTGCGTCTCTCTTTGTGCATACCTTGCCAAGTCATCGAAGAGAGGTGGTGGCCGTAGTGGATAGCGATGGCACTTATCGGGTTAATTTCTGTGTTTTATTTTTCGAACCATGACTTCTACATAGTAGCTCCTTGACTGAACAGTTGCTGTTTCCAGATATGTTTGCCCGCTCTTGGTTATGATGATTCTGATATTCCTTCTGACAGAGTGCTGTTGTTGCGACCACAGGTTAACCCTACCAGGTATTTACTTTGATTGCTGCGCCAATTTGCTAATGTAGCTGTGGCGACTGTAGACGGGAGCTGCGCTCTCATGACCCCACATTTTAATTCGTTTTTTAAATAGTGCTAGTAATTATGTTGTTATGAAACAGACTTGAAAACAACAATACTACAATTCAAAATATGAATATCACTCTTATTAATGAATTCCAGTACACGTCGAAATTCTCGGCTCCGGTCAAATTTCGTGTGGTGACAAACACAGGCAGTCAGCATGTTGCAAATGCTAAACGAATACGAAAAGTAGAGACCTGTCTGCGAAGAAACTCGAGTCGCATTCACGAACTCAGCTAATTTATGCGTGATCCCGCTGCGACCATCCTCGCCAGCTTAAAAGTTATTCATGCTTGCGGCGCGCCGATACACAGTGCAAAGGAGGGAGGTAGAAGAGAAATCCTGGCAGGTCAGCAATGTTCCTAGTTTTGCCGTTGCAACTGCCGCGCGAACAAACCATGTTTCCATTTTCGCCGCTTTGGGTCGGCGCAAAACTTTGTGAAGTTTTGTAGGGGCGCGTAAGCTTTGACGCGCCGCAAGCATGAATAACTTTTTAGACATGCGCAGTCACTTGCACAAGTTCGTGTGATATTCGCATAGCGGGACTTACGAACGGAAAGAGGCGATTCTGTGGAATTCAAAAGTATAGAAGAAAACAGCTTCTGAGTGTTAGTGGCGACTCCACGTTGAATAACAAGATCCATTGCGACGTCTAGGACTCCATGCCCAATATCTGTTCCAGAAGTTCTGCAAAAGTCCTCTAGCAATCTTTGCTGGTGACGGAACACTATTGTAGAAGTTTCCCAACTTTCTTGTTTTCTTGTCGCATAGCGTTTCGTGAAGTAAGTGGACATCAGTTTTTTTTGTCTTTCTCTGGCCTGGGCAGTTGTTCACGGTCTAGAGATGCGGTCTTTGTCCAATAGCTCAATCCCGGAATATTTTTTCGTGGAATATGTCGTCCACTTGTCAAAAAAACATTCTACTCGAGCATTATCATCACCTTTTTTCAATTCCATAGTAATTTTAGTAAGAAATTCGCCGCAGTATAGAAGTTGGCACGACAAAATTGTCTTCTCTTTTCAGTACTGTGAATTTTGCTCGTTCAGAGGCAGCACTCATGGAAATTTTACCTTCTGAAGTAAGTCGTTTACCATGTAATCGTTCCCCAGAGAATCGTAACATTAAGTGTCACAGAACAAAGAGAATTGACATTGACCTGCGAAGATACTGGTAGTTGTGGAAGCAAGTGCCAATGTGAATTTTTTGTGAGTACTGCGCCAACCAGCGACGCTCGATCGCTTGCACATGCGCACACGGCATTTACGTGGTAGGTCCTGCATACATCTAGAAGCGCGTAATCAAGCGCACGGAGAACAACTCCGTTTTCTTGCATTTCCTTTTTTTTCGCGCACTTTCATCGTTGGATATGAATTCTACACTCCTTGAATCCCAGAATACGGTGAATGTCCGACGTTATGGTTTCTTTGAGTGCTGCCCTTAGAGTATGGGCACCGTTCTATGTTATTATTATATAATGTGTTCCACGTAGACTAAAGCGTTTGGGAGCGAGTGCGGCATAGCAACCGAAATCGATGTGTGGGATTTTAAAATGAAGAGCAAGAACGACACCTCGTTCTCTCTGTGGCAATTTTGGGAACGCTGTCTATAGATATGAAAAGCCCTAAAATAAGCAGTGCATTCCGATCGGTATTTTGACAAACACATGAAATGCGTCACGCTGGACGCACTTCTCTAATAAGTATTGTTATAATGTGCCACCTTTCATTGGAAAAGGAAGCAGGTTTTGCTCGTAGTTTCGTGGAAGCCAACTTCGTGCTTCAGTTGTACAACATGAGTCTGGCCCTTTCACTTTTAGCTTCTGTTCATTTATCTGTGCCCGGTGATTAGACAAATCCGCACATGAGCAAAATTTAAGGGTAGCTTATATATTTTTTGATCAAGGTAGTCTAATTAAGGAGGCATGGGAAATACTGTTGTTGTTTCGTTGGGTGGAGAGTACACGAGCTTTAACGGCGACTACTGCACAACTGTCTTAAATTTGATTGATTTCACGAGCAGCAATTTCAGTTAATTCAGCGATAGTTATGCATGTGCTGCACTCCGCGAAGGCTATAACACGTTCGCTGCTGTGGCGCAACACTGCCCTAGTACATATCGATTGTAGCCGGTGCTTCTCTGTTGCCGTGGCCGCTGTCGTCGATCGATACGTGTCAAAACTAGAGTCGGCGCAGCGACCGAAAGTGCTATAGTTCTTGAGTAGTATAGCAGAATTTTGGTCATGCAGTCATGACCGACTTGATTTACTCTTGGCAGCTACGTACCGCTACGTAGTGTGTGAGCATGCTTAGATAATGTATAGCATGTGTAAGATCGTTTTTCATCTGTGACGCTTTTCATCTAAGCTCCCGTTTGAACAAAAGGGTACTAATGGTATATCATGGAACCTCATCATATATAGAGACACATTGCAAGCGCCAGCAAAGTAATTAGTATAGATCGTTATAGTGACTACACTTTTGAAATGCGTTTGAGATACCAATTCTGCGATCACTTTTCAGAGGTGCAAGTGAACGGGCTCATTTCTTGGCTTTTGTCGTGCTCTTATTTATTTATTCATTTATTTGATACGTTACAGTGAACGTGCTAGATGAAAGAGAACATAGAATACAAACAATAACAATTCAGCCAAAAGAGGGGAATATAAAAGAGAAAAATGAATAAAAAAAAAGAAACAACCGAACAACGTTAGACAACCGATGCTTAAGGTACCTAAGGAATTCTTTATTTGAAAACTAGCTGCCGTACCCGGCTTCGCTCGGGTGTTTTATTACCTTGGCTACATCATACTGCTGAGGCCAGTTACTATCATCGACAAATTCATTAAAATCTCCATAATTTTGGTGGTCAGCATGTTAGCGAAGCCCAGGTGACGTTTCCCATCGACTTGTGGGCGAAAAATTAGCAAAGCTATTTCGGTGACATTGAATCGACGTATTCGTACAAAGTGGTTGTCATATTCATACTCAGCATATCGAGGAATCCTAGGAGAAATATCCTCACCGCTCCATTGGGCGGAAGAAGCAAAAATCAATAAAATCGATAAACCGATATTTCATACAAAATGTTTGTCATATTCCTATTCAGCGTATTGAGAAACCCAAGAATACATGTCTTTGTCCGTCCCCGAGCGGAAATGGGAGAAAATCGATAAAATCAATAAATCAATATTTCGTGCAAAATGATTGTCATTCTTATTCAGCGTATTGAAGAACCCCAGTAGGCATGTTCTCGCTAGTCCCAGGTCAAGAAGAGCGAAAAATCAATAAAATCAATAAATCGATAAATTGGCGCAAAATGCTTATCATATTCGTGTTCAGCGCATTGAGCTACTCCAGTAGGCATGTTCTCGCTAGTCCCAGGTCAAGAAGAGCGGAAAATCAATAAAATCAATAAATCGATAAATTGGCGCAAAATGCTTGTCATATTCGTGTTCAGCGCATTGAGCTACCCCAGCAGGCATGTTCTCGCTAGTCCCAGGTCAAGAAGAGCGAAAAATCAATAAAATCGATATAATCGATAAACCAATCGATAATCCCAGGTGCAAAGTAGCCTATAACCTCCGCCGGCCAGTGGGGAGTCTACCTGCAAAATTTGGTCCCGATCGGTTCATCCTCCGCGATTTCTATTCGGAACACACAAACACACACAAACACACAAACACTTTCACTTTTATATATACAGATGCGACAACAGCAACTCACAGAATTATGAATATCAATGCACTCCAACCGCCGTAGTTGCTCAGAAAGGGTTATCAAGCTAGAAGAGCTAATTAATCCGAATAGAAAGCCTGCGCAAAAGCCAAAACCAAGTACCCGCATCAGCCGGCTATGATGCCCTATATCGCCACGCAGGGGCTCATGGGAACCTGTCGGAGCTTCGACGCACGGGTATGCCGGCCACCCTCGTGGAACCGACAGGCCGAGTACAAGCCAATTGCTTAAGCTCGACTCCACGGATCAAACGATAGTGTTCTGTCCAGATACCTTAGCTGAACAATTTGTGATTTGTGCTTCAAAATAATCAAAGCTTGCTGTTCGAGATCTATATCTCTAAGCTCTAGAAGAAAGGCACCCTGAATGTAGTCTGTAGGCATCCATAAGCATCCGTAAGAGATCAAAACAGTAGTTAGAACAGCTAGATCCTCAAAGCTAGTAATAAACAATCCCTACCTACTCAGGAATCATCAACTAACGATGAGACATCTATTTCTTAGCCTCTTCTTGATTCTTTAGATGCTTTCAACACTGTAATGGGCAGCATTTGCAACCATCTAGAGCCCCGAAAAAATAAAGAGTGGAAAACATTGCTCAAATGTTTTCGATGTATGCTGTGACAGTCAAGTGATAGCAAGGGTGTGAGACCTCGGCATGGTCTAAATACCCAGTATTTACTCACTATCCATGATACTATTGACAGTGGCAAGGAGACAGGGCCAGATGGATAGATATGATTTACCAGTTCGGCTATAGGCACTATGCTGCTCTACCTCAACAACGTTACTTGTCTACATTCAGAAGGAAATGCGATGTAATCAACAACCAATGTTTTTCAAACATACAATGACCACATATCAGATGGCCAGACGTTTTTACATACACCATCATAAGAGTACAAAATAAGGGCGCGTCATTGTCATGATCACAACCATAATCGAAGCGGCGAATCTTTATTTCATGAACCTAATCCCGCCTGCAGTTTGGTGCCTACGACATCATTTATCTATGAACTTATTCAAAAGACGAAGCCCACCTCTAACCTACTAATTGAGGTTTCATGGTGAAAGCATTCGCGGGGATCCCAATACTCTTACATCACAATATTCCAAAAAAAAACCCAAGAAATCCACAATTAGGGTTCTTCATATAATCCTGTATTGTGCTTTTCAGATATCGTGGAATGAACCTGCGTTTACGGCTAAAGAACGACATTACTAGGCCGATCTCACAGGAAGAGGTTTTTGATTCATATGATATTTTTCATAATATCTTTATGATGTTTTTAGCGGAAATTTGCATTCATTTCTCCACCGTTATATACACACGCATACGTGCGATAGTAGGAGCCAGGGCTCCGACCCCCTTCACTTTGGGCGGGGTCCAGCAGACCCCCTTCACTAAAGGGAAAGCGGGTTAACCGGTAAAAAAATGGGACACTGGGGGACGTGGGACACTAATCAATTATTAATTGTGATTGGAGCGCGGTATACATCGCACTGGAAGCAGTTGGAAAGATGAAGAGTAGCGCTGTTAGTGATGAAAATTTCCCAACCATGAAGGGTATCCTAGCATAGCAGAAACCCTGTAGATTAGGCAGGAATTGAGTTTTTGCAGAAGTAGCCAGAGTTGGAGGAGAAAATTTTATTTTCCAAAAGCAACTTTTTTTGCACACTTTGAGTTTGGAGAGGAATAAATCTGTTAAAGTGAAATGATTCGAAAATCGGACAGTCCTCGGTGGAAGAGGAGGAAATACTGTACATTCTAGTATGGAACACTAAACATCTACTTTGTATTAAGCAGGATACAAAGTTGACTCTTTGAAACAAGGAGAAATGGCAAGTTTTCCTAGTTTTTCGTTGTTTTCCTTTTTTAAGATTAAACAAAATAGAATGTATTGCATATAGAAAAGAAGTACAGAAAATTCTCTATCTGTTGATATCGAAGTTGGTGTGTGAAACTCCGTTTTGGCTTGTTTGGGGGGGGGGGGGTAGTCAACGCCTGTACATTGGCTCCAGTCTGTAGTCAGAGAAAGAAGAAATAGTGCGCCGAAAGTGGAGGGTGCTAGGTCGGGTGGAGCCGTTGTATAAGGTTTGGCTCCCGTACCCTCCTACAAACGAGTACGCGATTTCCAACGGAATATAGTAGAAATATGGTAAGAGCATGGAATTAACGACAGGTTAGTACCACTCAGCAATATGGGAAGTTCCAATGAGAAGAGAAGTAGCCAGAAATAGCGTGTTTTTCGTGTTTTAGTGGATATTTGGAATTGGAAAAGTGCACAAGGTTGCAGTCAGTGCGACATTGAGGATGTGATGTAATCTTGTAGCAAATTGAACGCTCTTTTTCCTCGGACCCTCCGATTTTCGAAATAGGCGATGTTATCACGTTTCCATGGCGAAGAAGTGTGCGGCTCGAACACTATTGAAGTGATGACTAATCGTGCCGCAAACCAGCACCGCTGCTGATTGTACCCCTAGTGAATCATATAGAATAAGAAATCCCCCATTGAATCCAGAATCAAATCACGATTGATCGACGATTATCGATTTATTGATTTTTTCACAACTTTACTCAGAGCTCGTGAAAACATGTTTTCTGGGGTTTCCTGACTTGCTGAACACGAATATGGCAACAGTTTTGGCCCACATATGCGGGAAATGCACATATTTGTTTTTTACCATTTAAAAACAGGAAAAACTTACCAGAATTTAGTCCGTTTCGTTCCTACCCTTAGACGGACAAGGGAAAAGACAAATGAACTGAATAGTGCCTTCCCCGGAACTCATCAGTAAGGAAGGAAGGCACTAACCCCCCGCCTCACAGTTGTCGCTACCCCCCCCCCCCCCCCGGTCGACGCCTGCCTCACTGTAGTCGCTACCCACCCTCCCCTCCACCCACCTCCCGGTCGACGACCCCCTTCACTTTTGGAGGTCTCAGACCTTTCAGACCCCCGGCTCCCCCTTATCGCACGTATGTACACACGCCGTTAAGTTCTTTGCGAAACGTAACGAGGCAGCATTATGATTTGAGGGACGAGGCGGTATCTAAAAGCGGTGTCTCACCTAAAGATTGATTTTGAGATCTCGACAGGAGAGACGTCTGCAGGCGTAGCTGGTCAAATTGATATTACACTCAGGGTCAAGCGTGGTGATGATAGAAGCTCGACCGACCCCCATGCGATCCCCCCCTCTCAGCCGCCAGAAACACGACCCCCTTCCCACCGCTCCCCTTTTCGTACGCAAATTTCAAATGAGATGAGAAATGAGAACGAAAATACAGATGCTACTCGACTTCAAATTCAAAAGTTATAGCCGCAGGAGGAGTAGCCACCGCGTACACCATCAAGGTTTTGATCCCCTCTATCCAGAATATTTGCAAATAGTTGAAATGTACGCTGTTGGCGAATATCGCTCTGAAAGCGTGAGTTTAGACTCACTCAAGCGATTTGCTTCAAATTTGTCATGAAGAATATCGATATACGTCATCTACATAGTCATGGGTTCGATCTCCTCCGAGGCTAAAATTTTTGCAAGACTTCAAATAATGTGCGCTTGTAGTGGGCCGAGATAATCGAAAGTAGTGCACGAAAGGACACTTTATAGAGCTGCAGGACTGAGCAGGACGAGCAGTACGAACGATCAAAAACGTCCACCTAAAATTTTGGCTCACCCAGAGGTATGGTTCTAGATGGACCTGAATAGCAGGAGATCTAGCCCATTGAGGTGCCGATCTTTTTTCAGTTTTGAATAGTCGAAGGTTTGCGTATTCAGGCTGCGCAGCTCCTTTCTCGATTCAATTCCGTCGATAAAAACATGTAAAAAAAGGCTATTTTTATCGAAAAAACCTCATATCCGTCTCCCATGTTGAATTTTTCCTTTTGGACATGGAGATCTGAAACTCGGGGGTAAAGTACAGCTAGGTGGGCTCCACAGAACGGCTGTTTGTCAATTTGCAAAACTGTGTTGAACTGGCAGTACAAGAGTGCAAAAATTTTTACCTGAAATTTTGGCGCGCTCGAGGCATTGTTGTGGTCAGACACCCACTGCAGAAGATCTAGCCCGCTGAGGTACCGATTTTTTCCCAGTTTTAAATTGTCGAAGGTTTGCGCTTTTAGGATGCATAGATCGTTTTCCTGCAGCTGGCTCCACCGCGATTCAACTCTGTCGATAAAAACATGTAAAAAAGCCCATTTTTATCGACGAAACCTCATCTCCATGATTCTCGTGCTAAATCTTTTCTCTTGAATATGGAGACCTGAAACTTGGGGGCAAAGCACAGTTGGGTGAGATCCATAAGATGACTTTTGTCTGCCTGTAGGACTGCGTAGCATGGCAGTACAAACATGCAAAAATTTTCACCTGAAATTTCGGTTTGCTCTGAGGCATGATTGTAGTTGGACATGAATAGCAGGAGATCTAGCCAGTTGATGTTCCGATTTTTTCTCAATCTCAATTATCAGGAGGTTTGCGCTCTTAGGAGGTGTGGTTCCCTTCTCTGCAGTTGTCATCCTTCCTGCTTCGATCTAGTCGATCGAAAAAGTAAAAAAAGGCCATTTTTATCAACTAAACATCATTTCCATAATTCCTGTGCTGAATCTTTCCTATCGATGCTGGAGAGCTGAAACTAGAAAGCAAAGCACAGCTGGGCAATCTTCATAGTGTGTGACTTTTTTCGGCTTCCAGGTGTGAGCAGGACTGGCGGTACTTATGAACAAAAATGACCTTCCGATATTCAGTTCGCTCGGTGGTCTGGCATCAGTATTACTAAAAGTAGTACCCGAATTCTACCACAACCACCGATCCCTCCCCTCTACGACCCCACCCCCTTTATCCGCCCACCATACGACCCCCCGTTGATAAATTATCAACACACGCTTCACCCTGATTACACTACAAAAATGCTGGAAAATCCTTCTTGAATCCTCTATTTTCAGAGAGTTTAAGACCCCACGACGGCTGCCGCAAGAGTTGCGGCTTGTTATGACAGAGGTGATACTCATTGCTGGCGCCTACTCAGACAAATGTGTCGTGCGAGCGCCCCCGGTAAAGGGTGTGGCTGCCATGTAGCCCGCTCGCACGGTTGTCGAAAACACCGTGCGAGTTGGCCACTATAACCGTGTGAGTGAGCAAAATGTGGCTGCGACCAGGCCCCAGCACGAGCCTGTCGTAGAGTCGAACCCAAAACGAAGCCCCCTTTGAAAAATTGAGATTTTACGAAGCCCGATTTGAAAATAACATGACACTTTCTTCCTGAAAGCACTGCACGGAAAAATATGTATGAAAATGGGGGATACAAATGGCAAGAAAAATCTCAATTCGAAACACTTGTGAACACGTTGGTCCTTATCAAAACAACTTTAATCCGTGCGCATCATTATCATACAGTCCTTCTTGCCAGCCTGTCTAAAACAGGCTGGCCCCCTTACCCAGCATACAAATTCCTGCTTCACATAAGTTTTGTGATCTGGAAATAGCATACATTCAGTGTGAGTACCATGGCGCTCCCTCCCCAAATTTGGTGTTAGTTGGGTAAGTGTCTACTCAACGGGAGAGAACTATAACCCCAGTGCTCCAGTGCTCACTCATTCAGACTCAGAACGTGAGCATACATTTTCTTTGTTTGCATAAGCTTAGAGTGTTTTTTTTTTGAAAAAAAAAACTAGTGTCCCCCCCCCCCAGTTCTTATCTCATAGAAGATTTCAAGTCAATCTGTGCAGTATCCGCAGCGCAGGAGTCCTTCGAGTCCTCCGGATAATGGGAACCTGTAAATGATTTGCTCTAATCGAACTTTTCGAACTGGATCGCCGCTATTGCGCTGCTCAAGCTACGAGCAATTCTTTTGCAAGCCTTTTTCGCCTTTCCTTGCCTTTATCAACGTATTCCTTCTTTTCCGAACAAAGAAAACCCGAAATTTTTCCGGGGCTTGACCCTGGACTCCGTACGAAGCTCCCTTTGCTTTTCAACCCCTTTACGAAACCCAGCTTGCCCACCGACAAGCTGTGCTGGGGCCTGGCTGCGACTCGGTCTACCAGGGCCCGCTCGCACGGTACTTCTGTCTGAGTAACTGAGCACAAGTAGTTGCGGTAGCTGTCGTAGTGCGGGACCTTAAACTCTCCAAAAGTAACGGGGCCAAAAAGGGGGTTTTTGGCATTTTCGTAAGGAATCATTGTACCATTGTGACCAGCGTCTCCTGCAGATCCTTCTGAGGTTGAAATCTCAAAATCCATCTTGAAATGAAACAGAGCTATTTAAGCATCTTATTCAGTTTTGCCGCTGAGTGAGTTGCTCAGGTCATAACATACATAGGCAAAACGTAGCTCAAGCTTGCCCAGGGAGCGGCGACAAGGAACACCCTGAACAGTTCTTGCCGTGCGCGGTAAAACTCGCCGAGCGCTCGGCGGCAAAACTTTGAGTGAGGATTAAGGCTGCCATACTGCGCGCGAAAAGTAGCGGCTGCATAATCAATTCGACATCTACGGGAAGTATATCGGTACCGTTTTTGATAATGTGGGTTCCAAGGCTTTGTGGAATTCGAGGGGGGGGGGGGGGTGAGAGAATTTCAAAAGCAAGAGGGGAATTCAGGGCATAAGTGAGGTGCATGTGTTCAGTCTAGGTTCTTTAAAAGTAATGTAAGCTTTTCATTGTCCTAGTCGGTCCTCGTTGCTACGTTTTACGGTTTTCAAGGAAAAAAATTTAAGAAGGAAAAAAAACATTCTGTCATGCGTTTGTTGCAGGTTGAGTGCATAGAACGTCTTCTGAAGTACTTCCCTGATGTTGTGGAGCCTAGTGTTTGTCGCTGCCTTTACACATCCTGCTCCGAAATCCCTCCATTTGGTTGCACACAGGCTTTGGCATACCACATGTCCGTGAAACATACTGTACGAGATGAGAAATCCATGACAATACCATGCCTTTTGTGTTCGAAAAAGTTTATAACGTAAGTGTCAAAATTTTCTTTCGGCTATAAAGTATAGAAAATGTAGCAACGTATCATTTTAGATTGGCCCTTTTCTATGCGCACGTGAAGAGGAAGCATGCGAGAGTGAAACTTGAGCATCTCGCTTATCGTAAAAGAGAGGCAGATGATTTCTTAAACAAAAAGAAGGTGAAACGAATCAAAGGGGTTTGTTTTTTTTTCGAACCGTGGTGTGGCGTAGAAGTGACTTATTCCTCTTATTCTTGTCTTGATTACCTCAGAAAACCACGGAACCAGTGTGTCAAATTCGCATGCGTTGTCGTAGTCTAAGTCCTGATTCCAGTGGGGACAATGGAGAGCCTTGTGAGTCGAATGAAGTGAGTTCTTGAAACCAGATTTACCGTCTTCGCCACTTTACTGCGTCAGCGTATATTCTTCTTAGGTCGATACAAGCGGTTTTGCCACCTCCCTACACCAACGCGTACTTTCTAGGTTGATGCAAATGAAGTTGAAAACTCGAACCCTTCGCGCCAAGAAAAAGATGCTAAGGAAGAGGAGCTGTCAAATGGAGAACAAACATCCCCTGTTGTTGAAATCATATCTGATACTCCAACGAGTGAACAACTTTCACCAAAGGATGACGAAGATAAGGGAGAACCAAGCAGTACAGTCTGTTCAAACGTATCTGCTTATGAGGAAAAACCAGTAAGCATGTGTGCGCTAAGGGTAAGCCTCGCTTTTTTTTTCAGGATTCTCATTGCTTCAATGTGTCACCTTAAGGGTTTTGATAAGAGGAATCTCATGGTCATAGCCGTTGGTCCACAGGTTTACCAGGGAACGCAAAAAAGCCAAACCTGAGGATGGTCGTATACGACGCTGTTTAGCATTTTGTAAGGCAAGACTGTCGATGTCCATGTGGAGTGTAGTACCTTTCTTGCCAAAAGTCGTCACCGATTCCGATGCGTTTTATAAGTGGACCGTTTATGATATAGAGGGGATCATGCCGAAGCCACTCTATGTATGTAGATAGTCCGCCAACATTTGATAAGCATGGTTGTCGATTTTGCAAATGCAAATGACAGAGCAAGGTGTTGTACTTCCTGCAGAGTATAGCGGCAGCTTAGTGTTGCTCTTTGTCACGTAAAATAGCTGCCTATCTGGGAACATCGCTGTTTATACGGTACCATAGCGGTTTATCCGAATCAGGTTACACCCACAGTGACTAAGCAACCTCACTTTCGACCTGAAAAATATTCTTTCTAAAGCAAAAAAATCAAATATATCAAATATTCTGAAGCAAAAATCAAATATATCAAATATATATGTGCAATATTGGGTGCTTAAAACAAATATTAAGAGTTTCGTTACTGTTTAATTAATGGTAAGTGTTGGAATCTGTTAGAATCTTCAACCCTTTCCCAAGGGGAGTGCTGAACGTCGCTTTGGAACCATTATGATCAAATATTGCAGCAAAACCGAAGTGTTTTAAAATGTTTGTATAATACAATAATTTTCAGAGAAGACGTAAGCGAAAACTCCCAGCTCGGTACCGAGACGACGATTTTCAATCCTATCTAAGAGAAAGTGTACGTCATTGTTTCGTTTTTCCTCAGTTTATAGATACTTCATCTTTTGATTTTCTCTTCCACCATTTGATTGCTGCAGGAACATTCAAAAACCTCGAAATTGCATCGTGCCTCCTCACAACATTGCTCTTCTTCTCACTCTTCTGCAAAAACTAGTCCCTCCACTACTGTAAAGCCAGATTCAATGGCAAATGACGTGAACGAGGTACGTTAACCTTCAAATTTGGGGAAGTTGAAGCTGTGTGCTCAAATCCCTGTTTAAAAAACCGGTGGCATTTCCCTTTTTAGCGTCAGAATCTTTGAAAATTTTCTTCACTGGAACTTTTTCGGAAGGGAGGTTGGGTATCTGTAATGATCCTAGATGGTCACACTTGTTAGTATCTTTTTTATGTCATTTCCATGTGTTTGCTGGAATAGTTTTCTTTTTTAAATCAGATTTCCTGCAATGATCTTACCGTAACCTATCGAAGGCGGTATTGAGTGTGCTTCCTAAAGTCTTCCTAAAGGAACTAGCCTAAAAACGGGTTTAACAGCAGATCATGTGTACAGCCTATTAGATCACAGAGGGCGCCCGATCCGACTTTGTCCGCAACTACGACCTCATCATTTTTTGGCTAACTGATCTATTTTTTGCACTGTTTTGGTATGCATATGGTGTGATTCCTTCCATTCTTATGTCTCCCTACTGCCATTCGCTAAAATATCTTTCCAGACGCATTCTGCGGGCAAAGTCGTAATTGCAGGCAAAGTCGGATCAGGCGCCCTCTGTGAGCTAATAGACCATACCAATGTGACCAGCGGCTCCTGATCTCAGTTGCACAATATCTTAAAAACGATTCTAAGCTGGAACTGTGTCTTTCAATTTAATCGTATAGTACTGAGGTGTTTTGCAAGCTTCTATTACATGGAGATTCTGCCAAGTTCCCTATTTCAAAAGTACTACTGGCGTTTCATTTTCGTGCAGATTCCTGAACTTGCAAGGTTTGACAAAAAGCAGGCCGTATCACTTTCTTTTTATTGCAATTATTATTTTTGTTATCTTTCTGCTACAGTTGTTATTTTATTGGTTTTTTTTTTCAATTTTTTTTTCAAGGTGACATGAACTGCACATGATGATGATGTTCTTAAAAAAGCCTGCCACTATACGATTGACAGATCACGACGCATTTCTATCCTTGCACTAAATTGACAACATCTTAGGAATTGTCTAGTTAAAAGTACGCTCAGGTGGACTCTAATTCAATACTTTGGTTTTAACGAGTACCAATTCGATGATATGTTTCTTCTCCACGTTCTAGGCTTCCTCGAATGACAGTTTCACTAAGCTTATTCACTGGTTTGATGAGGCTTACAAGGGAAGTGCACGAACATATGCTGCCAATACAAGGCGAGATCTATATGATTAGTAGGCTCGTCTAACATAACGTTACGAGCTATACTCGACGTGGATAATTTCCAGTCACGGCGACGAGAGAAGGGTGGTCCGGAATTATGGCAGGAAAATGGCAGCGTTATTTAAAATGATGTTGAAAGTTGTGACCAACGTCTGAAATCACCCCTATATGCAAAAATTGGGAGGATTCTGCGAGGTACTTTGACTAAACTATGTCCACTGCTCCGTTGTAACTATATGCCGTACATATGCGCTACGCTGTCGTGTGCACTTGCAAAAAACGTGCGGAGTTCCTGATAGAGACAAAATTCGAGAGAGGCGAAGACAGATTTGAAATCAGCGTCGCGAGATGCACAAGGCAGTCCACATCTCGCTACGGGAGGTGCGGAAGGTATGCCACACAGCCGAGGTATCCATTTGTTAGCATGGTTAAATTGTGAGCCTCTTCAGACTATTTAGCAGAATTCAAGTACAGCCCGTAGTGTTACGTTGGACACGCTATTTAACTACATATATAGATCCCGCTTCGGATTAGCAGCTTAATTTCGTGCACTTCCCTTGTTGGTACATTTCAAAAAAAAAAAAAAAAAGAAAAAGTTGGCATCTGCTACATACGTCACTGCAGGTGATAACTGCTATTGCGCAAGCTGCACCGAAGTTTATCCTTATTTGGTTTCATTTTAAGGAGTTATGATAGAGAACTGTGTGGATCGAGAGATGTTCATGAATAGTTTAACACGTATGCGGCAGGCAGAGTTGGGAGCTGTATTCTCTACAGGAGAGATCAAAACAAAAACAAAGTAGTCTTATCTGGATTAGCTGAATTCGGCTTTTCCTCCTTTCGTCCATTTATTTTATTTTCACCATGTAAGCGCATCTCAAATTGTTTTTTTTTCGAAAAAAAAAACTAAAAATCTCGGATTTATTTGAATGATGACTGACATTGCCAATTGCTACGGATCTCCCTCCTTGGAGGTATCACAGCCGATTCGCTGCGAGGCTACGTGGCGCGACCCTGGGTAGCAGATAGAGGGTTGATCGTGGACCAAAAGCAGTCATGCACTTGCCCTGCGACGCGGGTCGATCTAGGGGATGCACTCCTTAGTTCTGCAGCGTACGACTCGATTCGTGCGGCCGACGTATAGGTATGAGCATGCACTCACTCACGCGTGTGGGTGTGTGCCAGCGCTTATTTGTAGGCTGTACCCTGCACATTGGATCCTGCCAAAAGCCCGCATTCTAACGACTGGGAAGCGCATGAGAGCGATTAGGGGCCGCCTCTAACAAATAAGTCCCTTTTCCATTCCAAGGGTGGGAAATCCCTCCCCTTTTACTATTCTGGCGTCAGACTACACGACAAGTCGGTCGAGGAACACCTACATCGCATCAGAGAAAATCATGGATTGTGCTGTTAAAGGAACTGTAGAAAAAGCTAGAGCGTGTCCCAGAGGCGACGCACTTCACCAATGTGTTGCTAAAAATAGGCAAGGACTATTGGCCTTCAAAGGCCACTCAAGCAAGTGGAAAAATCGCACGATCCGTCTAGCATTGGTAAATGTCGGGACGTTGACAGGTAGAAGCCGTGGACGTGCTGATACGTTGAAGAAGCGCGGAGTCGACATCGCTTGTGTACAGGAAACGAAGTGGAAAGGAGCGAAGGCGCGCAATATTGGCGATGGTATGAGCTCATATAGGCGAAATGGAGTTGGAATCATCGTCAGCGACGCCTACCGAGACTTCGTCACTGGCGTTCAACGTATATCCGACCGTCTCATGTCTATCAAGATCACTGGAGGAGGCAGCACACTGCTAGCTGTATAATGTACGTACGCGCCACAGTGCGGATGTACTGACGACATGAACGAGTGTTTCTTCCGCGATCTTGAAGCGCTCACGCAGGAGTTCGGAGAAAATGAAAGTCTCGTAATCGGCGGTGTCTTCAATAGACATGTCGGGTCTGGTAGATATGGCTATGAGAGGTGGCGCAGCGGTCGAGGCTACGGCACACGAAACGAAGAAGGGAAAATGCTTCTCAATTACGCTGAAGCTGTGGATTTGGCCGTGGTGAACACGTTCTTCAAGAAGAAAGGTGGACACCTCATTATATACCGCAGTGGAGGGGTTGCGATGCAAATTGGCTACATACTAGTGTGACGCAAGGAGGTGAAGAATATCATTGATGCCAAAATGATACCCTTGGATAGTATAGCGCCACAACATCGTCCTCTTGTCATGGGCATGCACCTTCAACATTGGCGCCCTTTGCGACAAGTGTTGCAGCGAATCAAATGGTGTGAAATGACGGAGCATGAGGCAGAATTGCAAGCTGTAATCAATGCTACAGTAAGTGCTTCAATTTTCGGAGACGCCAACACGAAATGCTCGCGGTTGGAGCGAGTAATCCCGAAGGAGCACGTAACCTTCTCGGAATCACTAAACCAGGGAGACCGTTCATCGATAAGCAGACGTGGTGGTGGTCAGAGGAGGTTTAAGGTATTGTTAGGAGGAACAAGGACGCGTACAAGAATTGGCTAGTTATGAGATCGGACGAGAACATGCGGGAATACAGAGAAGCAAAGTCCGTGGCGAAGAGAGCCGTCTCAGCTCCAAAGGCGGCATACATATTATAAAGGTACGTATGACGAATTGGACACCATCGATGGAGAGAAGAAGATCTACTAATGCGAAGATGAGGCAACATGCAACTGAAGACTTGGGCACATTATGCGAATCGGACGAGAACATGCGGGAATACAGAGAAGCAAAGTCCGTGGCGAAGAGAGCCGTCTCAGCTCCAAAGGCGGCATACATATTATAAAGGTACGTATGACGAATTGGACACCATCGATGGAGAGAAGAAGATCTACTAATGCGAAGATGAGGCAACATGCAACTGAAGACTTGGGCACATTATGCGAATCGGAGACAAAAACGGTCGTTTGCTCCATCGCCCTCCGGACATTCTTAATCGGTGGCACGAACACTACAACACTATGTACAACGAAGAATTTCCGCACCTGCCAATACCATTGACAATACCGGTGTTGGGACCAGTGCTACCGATCCAGGAAGAGGAAGTTGCAGGTGCACTGGCAAGGATGAGGAATGGAAGATCGCCCGGGCCAGACAGTCTGCCATCCGAGATCTGGAGAATAGCTGGAGATGAGGGAACGCGATGGCTCACTAGTTTCTTCAACGAAATTGTAGTCAAGGGAAAGCTGCCCAGATCGTGGGCGACGAGCACAACAGTGCCTATTTATAAGAGAAAAGGAGACGTAGCAGATTGTACGACGTACCGACCAATTAGGCTGCTCTGCCACACGATGAAGGTCATTGAACGAGTTCTGGACTGTAGACTTCGAGAGTTTGTTAAAGTAACGCGAAATCAGTGTGGGTTCGTCAAGAACTGTGGCACAGCCGACGCGATCCATGCTGTACAGCTGCTGATTGAGAAGCATTCAGAGAAGAAGAAGACTGCACATCTAGCCTTTCTTGACCTCGAGAAGGCTTTTGATCGGGTACCTCGCGAACTGATTTGGCTGTCACTACGCGCTCATGGGGTCCCTGAAGAGTACGTCAGATGGGTTCAACTTCTCTACAGAAATATCATCAGTCAGAAGCGCTGCAGGAACAACAGCACAGTTTGATGTCCGCGTGGGAGTCCATTAGGGTGCTGTACTTTCACCGCTTCTTTTCATTCTCCGCATGGACACAGTATCGAGTGATCTCCAGTCAGGGCCACCATGGACGCTTCTTTACGCAGACGATGTCGTAGTTGCTGCAATCACCAGAGAGGAACTCCAGAAAGAGGCACAGGCTTGGAAAGACCGGCTCCAACAGTATGGGGTGAAATTCAACATAAAGAAAACAGTGTATCTGGAATGCGGAGAACAAACGCACGGTACGATTTCCATCGATATTGAGGAACTTCCGAAGGTCTCCGTGTTTAAGCACCTCGGATCCCGTATCTCAGCCGACAGTAAACGTTGACGAAAGCTGAATGTAGAACGAACGCTGCGTGGAGCGAGTGGATGCAGGTAACTGGTGTAACATGCGATAGGAAGGTCCCGTTGGAGCTGAAGTCAAAGTTTTATCGCACTGTAGTCCGACCTGTTGCGCTGTATGGAGCGGAATGCTGGCCGGCCACCTTGAAGCACGAGCAGACCCTCCACGCAAGTGAAATGAGAATGCTTCGCTGAACTCACGGGATTAACGTCTTGACAGGGTGCGAAACGAAGACGTACGCTCACTGTTTGGAATAGCATCCATTACGGCAAGGATGCGAGAGGCTCGGCTACGTTGGTACGGTCACGTAGTGGGAAGTGACGACAGCACAGTCGCCAAATTAGCTATGAACATCACCATGGAAGGGCGTAGACCGAGAGGAAGGCCAAAGGCTCGGTGGCTAGACAGGATTGAAGATGATATGCGGTGTCTCAAGCTTAGTGTGGATGATGTGTACGACCGAAGGAAATGGCGCAATTGCACGAGAAGTGCCGACCCTAGACGCTGGGAAACAAGCTAGGAAGACGAAGAAAAAAAATGGTGATGACTGACATTGCCAACTGATTCCTAACAATTGGCTTCACATGTACATTTCTGGAGAGATTGTAGCAGGTCTTCTTCTGGAAATTTTAAATTACATTTTCAGGTTGTACGTCGGTTGGTTACAACAGTATCCGATCTTTTGTCACAAGAGGTAATATGGCAGCTGGTGTATTATGATGAATGGAGGTATTTTATATGCATTCAATTAAGAACTCATCAGCACCACATTCGACATCGGTTCGCTCAAAATCATCGAGATTGCGCCGAAGACCGGACTGGATGGATAATGAGGATTTCGTCATTGTTGATGATAGAAAGGTTTGCATTTATAACTACCTTGCTTAATATACATATTCCGTTGGAGATAACGCGACATCACTAATCTACTGTAGTGTTTCATGTTCACTCTCACCATTCACTGCCTTTGTTGTGTTGTGTTTTCGTTGTCAAACTGTGACGCATTTCTTTCATTCATATCTAAATTAATTTCTTCAAAGGTGTGATCTTACTCTTCGTATAAGTACAGGGTGACGCATAGATTCCACGTTACAACAGAAAAAGAGTACATTCCCCAACAACCTCATTAGTAGCAATTTATTAGTCCAAAGAAGCAAAGAAAAAAAACAGATTCGTTCGACGTTAGCTCTTCCGACATGGAAGAGCTAACCCTGTCACTTCAAGGGATTGCATCATGAGGTCGTTTAAAAGCATGCTAGCCTACTCTGTTCAAAGGACCGAAAACTTTATTCAGTTCAGGGCTAGACTGGATGTGGATTTTGGGATCAGGACAAAAACTTAATAATCCGTAGTGACTATGTGTCACGTTTCAATAATAATTAAGCTTCATCTGCTTTCTCCCTGCTAAATTTTGTTCTAGTAGGTTGTAATAACCTTCAGCAAAGGAAGATAATTAACATACATGCAATTGCAACGCCTTTGAATCTCTGTCACCTTCTTAGTCGCGGGGCTACAATAGCTTGGGATATTGATACACTGGTTCATAGCAATCAACTGTTGTCAGCTATCTTTCTCCCTTGCATACACTCCTTACCCTGGATATATTTATTTATTTATTTATTACATGAGGTATAACACTCATGTGCAGGGGCACTGACCCCAATATAACGACAAATAACATCATAAAACGTGAGAAAATGAACAGATAAAACAAACAGACATTAAAGCAAGGAAAACGAGATAAGTCTGGACTGAGCACCATCTAAGCATCCAGGTGAGTATCCACGATATTAGAGAACAACCTAAGTTTGCTTGGTAGTGACTTCCTATTACGTAGCCTGAAATATTCCCTATCTGCACGGTTTGTGAAGAAGTGATACCCGCAGTTAAGTTTGGCTCGCATCACAAAGTATTTAAAGGAGTTACCACTAGTGCGAGACGTGCTTGACGAACAAAACTCAGGTCTAAGTTTGCAAAGTCCGTTGATGATTTTATGGAACAAAATTAGGTCAAACTTCCGACGCCTATGTGCCAAGGTGTGTAGATTAAAGTTGGCATCCCTTTCTTGATAGCATGGAATGCCATCATATAAAAAGCGTAGCGTTCAGGTCATCAATTTCCTGGTAAAGTCATTTTGTACCCTCTCTAGTCTGGCTACAATTGCCCGCTTGTATGGACTGAAAACTACAGTACCGTATTCTAAAATAGGACGAACATAAGATTTGTAAGCCTGCAATAAGACATCAGTTCTGCGTGTAGAAAGGGCTCTGAACAAGTTGTACATTGTCCTGGCAGCTTTTGCAGCAATGATCGCGCAGTGCGTATCAAAGCAAAGACTGTCTGTTACCAAGAAGCCAAGATCTTTGACTTCAGTCACTGCTTGAATAAGTGAATTTCCAACCTTGTACACAAAAGTAGGATTACTGGCCCCAATGTGTAGTATTTTGGTTTTCTCTTTGGATAGAGGAAGTCCCCAACGAATAGACCAATCGTGAATCGACTCGATCGCGGTTTGCAGCATATTCGAATCACTTGAGCTCCAAATAGTACGATAGATCTTAAGATCATCAGCAAAAGCGGTGCACCCAACTCCCGTGGAAGTAATGAGGGAAGGAAGCTCAAAAGTGTAAATGTTGAAAAGAACTGGTGACAAAACACCATCCAGAGGCACTCCACTGGTGACACATCTAGGTTTGGAAAATGATCTATTAACCCTGACCATAAACGTTCTTCCGGATAAGAAGGCATTTATCTACTCCACAATACGTGGATGAATTCCAACGTGCTGAAGTTTGAGAGCGAGTTTCACATGGGAGACTCGATCAAACGCTTTAGCAAAATCAAAGTACACAACATCTACGCCCTTGCCCTCATCCACGGATCGTGTCCAGTCGTTGAGACATTGTAGCATAGAAGTAACCGTTGATTTGCCACTTTGGAATCCATGTTGAAACTCAGAAATAACAGAATGCTCATCAAGATGTTTCACTATTCTTTTTTTGAGTATCTTCTCAAAAGCCCTTGCGAAAATGGAAGTGACGCCGATAGGACGAAAGTTTTGTGGGGAAGAACATGGCGGTTTTTTAGGAATAGGGGTAACATACGAGAGTTTCCATCTTGAAGGAACCTCGGCTCGAATGAAACTGATGTTGAAGATGAATGCTAAGGGGTCGCTGATAATCGGTGCTACATTCCTAATGAACAAGAGCGGAATCTCATCGGGCGTTTTAGAAAATGAGTGCGGCCACCGATTAAGCAAAGTAAAAATCTCTTCGGCGTGAAACCAAACCGAATCCTTCTTAGTTGGGAAATGAGTTCCTGAAGTAGAGCGTAAAACGTTTTCATCAACCGAGAATGACTTTTCAAAAATTCCAGCGAACACTTCCGCTTTTTCAATATCAGAGGTAACAACCGTCCCATCATCATGACATATGGGCCCCACTTTAGGTTTAACATTAAGTTTAGACTTAAGAAGTTTGTAAAACGCCCCTTTGTTCTTGGACTCAACGAGTTTTCTTTCCATGGAATCATTATACTTCCTTAGCTTCCTCTCAAATTTGTAGTGCAAGCCTTTGAATGAAGCCCAGTGCTCGGGTCTATTGGTCTTTACAGCGGTAGACCATGCTAAGGACTTCCTCGCCGATAAGGCGACAAGGATGAACGGATATAATATTTTCCGAGACCCAGGTAACGGTTTGTATAACGGGCTGGCTAAAAATGACCGGGTAACGAATTGCTGATAATGGAGTCTTGCCAAGTTTTTCCTGTTTTATCAGTTAAATCCACAAATGCAGCCAGAAGGGTCTGGAGCGTTACACTAGGAGTGGGCGGCGCTGACGGCCACTGCAATTGGCCCGTTGGGAGAAGTGACCAGTCGTAGAGCTTGGTCGCACCCCCTTTCCAGGTATAACGCGTCAACCCCAGCCAGAGCATTTTTTAAATGTCAAACGACTAAAATGTTGTTTATGCGAGATTCGATCATTCGAAACACCGGTGGACGCCAACGGCTTCAATTTCCATTCTTTTTCAAGTTATAAAAGTATAGTTATTTCAGTGTCGTCGAGAAAGCACTGCTGATTCCACGGTGTTGCGCGTTTATAATTCTGCAGAGTCGCTGTCTTCGCACCAATCGTGAGTTGAAGGATTGGTTAGGGATCTGCCACATCTGTTATGTTGTTTAGTAGGATGAACTCTGCTGATTTTTGCAAAATTTACCCGCTCTCCATTCATTATCTCTAACAAACATTATTTATCGACATCCCAGAGATGAAGGTTTGTCATGGTGACGGTCTAGAGTGAGTGTAAGCGTTGCGGAAATCAGCACGGCTTTCCTACAATATCATAAATATAATAAGTTGATGCAATGTTGGGTTGAGACATCTAGCTGGAGACGTCTATGCATTTTCGGCTACAGTGGCTTCGTAACTGGGCAGTGATATATTCTAGTTGGACAGTCTTTTTTGGTATTGTTTGATTAGTAAAACAATTCATATGTTGAACATTCGTAAAGTGTGGAAGAAAAGAAGAAAAGTTGATGGAAAAAAGTGGGAGAAAGGGAAGACTAGGTCAAGCAAAGCGATTTCACCCCCTACCAAAATATATTGTTCTTCATTATATATTAAATAGTTTTAATACGATCTTTTAGTACGAAAACAGCAGAAAACGATAGCAATGAAAGCGGAAAGTCGACACCAACGTTGTCCACGGAAGGTCAAATTTCTGCGTGAGTTCTCACATCCACTGCTCAAAGGTGATGTTATTGTAGAGTACTTTTTCAGCATAATGACTCCTCGTTTGCGCCGATCACCGATGAACCTGCTAGATTCTCCAGGAAGCTTGTCCAACCGACGCAAACAAAATCTAAATGCACTCAGTGATGTGGAGGATAACGTGACGGTTGGTTTCCCTCCAGTGGTCTGCGCTGTATTGTAGATCGGGTGCACTGTACACATTCTAAGAATTTCATAGAATGAAAGGTCGGTTTTTCATGGTCATTCTTTATTAAGTTAGGGTGACTCTAAAGTTCGTTTTTGAAGACGAATTTGCAGCGGACAAAGGGGTTGAGAGAGGGGGGGGGGGGGGGGGGGAATGGGTTGATCAACTTTGCTCCAATGTGGTAGTTGTTAATATTCTTGCATAAAATTAGAAAGAAAGTTGAGAAGTATTTTTGTTATTTGCTAGAATGTCTGTTATCATCAATTTTCCACCGGATATCCCGTTAGCAAATCTTGGTGCGACATAGCACTTCACCCAAGTGTGATCGATTGTAGTACCCAAGTGCATAGCTGAGTTAGTCATTCCATCGTTTTCATCCTTTTATATGGGCAACAATAATGCAGTGCATAGGAAATCACAATTCGCACGTTTCAGGTGGATGCACGGTACGAAAATTAGATATTGACACACGGGATCACAGGGGGATATATGTATGTGGTCCCCCCCCCCCCCCCCTCCCTTAGAAAGGCAAATGATGTACAGTGCGTATCATAAATATACGGGCACCCCAAAAATTATGGTATCTGCTCTCCCACACATTCCTGACGAAAGCCACTGCTACCAGTGAATTCGGTGTGCCCGGAAACCTTATGCGACTTTTTCTCATTTTGGAAAATGGAAAAATCAAGTGTAGCCCGTGTTTGGCCCGTTTGGCCTCATCTCCCAATGTATCATAATTATACGGGCACACTCAGTAAAAATGGATAGGAACATTCACTCATCCGGGAATTCCTGTCTCAAATTTGCGATAAGTAGTGACATGTGTCCCTCAATCGGACTTACGCTTTCACCGGGATCAGATCGTTCTGAGGCGGCACGGGAGCAGGTAAGGACAATTCACCATTGGGGCCTATACAGACGTAGGATGGCCGTGCAAGATCGCCGGGATTGAAACACCATCGGCACCCCCATGCAAGAGTTTGACTCCCGCAATCAGAATAGAAAACAAGCCAGGTGAAAGACGCCATGACGATCATGTTCTAACCTTGAAACCGTGTCTTCCTCGAACGGCCGACGTAGCTGCTTGCATTGTCTTACCGGAAATTAATGGCTTTTCACTGTGCTGGCCCAGGTAAAGTAAGAGCCAGACTCTGGCCACCTCCAGGTAGACGGACGAGCTTATTGGATTCGAAACGAAGGCGACGTCGAACACTCCTTCTTCGCAGAAGCCGCCGAACAGCATAACAGAGCCAGTTCCAAAGTTCTATCTGAGCCATCAAGATCGATCATTTTCCCATTGGAGAACATCACGTGATCCCGATTTTTAGTCTTCCAGAGCCTCAGAGAAATTATGCTCTCTTTGACCTCTCGATCTATGTGTTCTCTCTCGCAAACTGTTGCGAACTTTATGCGATGCCGCAGGCTTAGAAGTAGCTCGAAGGTGACAACGGGCAACGTTGCCGTTCCGTTTAATCGTCATTTACGCCGTCATTTCAGAGATATGAGTCGAATATAGGTTCGAACCCCGTTGATGGATACCACGGCGTTTGAACACATCCGTCCTTCTCGACGCTGTTCCTGCGGTGAAAGCTTCCTCGTCCTGCTAGGTCTCTTGTAGCTGATGGTGAGAGTCAGAATCTTGCATAGTGGTGTCGATGGTGTTCGAATCCCGGCAAACTTGCACAGCGATCCTGCGGCTGTGGAGGCCCTCATGGTAAATTGTCCTCACCTGCTCCTATCCCGCCTCAGAACGATTCGATCCTGCTGGGATTGTAAGTCTGATTGAAGAACACTTGCCACTACCTATTTCAAATTCGAGACAGGAATTCTCGGATGAGTGAATGTTTTTATCCATTTTTTACTGAGGGTGCTCGTATAATTATGATAATTGGGAGATGGAACAAAGCACTTAATTTACACGGCTACACTTGCTTTTTCCATTTTCCAAAGTGAAATAAAGTGGCATAAGGTTTTCGGGCACGCCGAATTCACTGGTAGCAGTGGCTTCTGTCAAGAATTCGTGGGAGAGCAGATACCGTAACTTTTTGGAGTACCCGTATATTTATGATACGCACTGTATTTACTGACGCTACAATTGGAGATGTGCGAAGTATTTCCCACTGAATAAGGTTATCTAAAACGATAGATAAAATCAGTAATACAAGGCAGTTAAAGCTTCATTTCTATCGGAATGTAGCGTGCAATGACTAAGACGCTTTTGTATTTGGCCATAAAGGGTACACATTTGTCTCAGCCGTAAATCGAAAAAACTCGTCGGTCCTCTCAACAGGCTAGTCTGGTGCGGTAACCATTTGCGATGGGCTGTGCAGCTGGCGACTGTCACGACCTATCGTTCTTCATTTTCGCCACCCGTTTCGGGTCATAGTTCCAGCGAAAATGTTCTGCTACATATTTTGCTCTTCAAATACCGGCTATAATAATGGCATGGCGCGGTCTGCTTGCCAGTAAATTTATAGGAAACTTCAGGAAATTGGATTTGAATGAGCAAAATCGATCCCCAAACTCATACCTGAGCAAACTCGATCTGTTATATGATCATCATTGTCGCTCATTCTGAACATCTTCACTTCTTATATTGAAAAAAGTTCTTGTGTACACTGTGAAAAGGAAAAATCAGCACTATGTCACCCGGCTGATCACTGGTGAAAACGAAATGGAAGGAAAAGTGTAAAAAGTGTAAAAATTAGACAGATTCAGCTTAGAAGTTGGCCGATACCGCGTAGCCATAATTAGCCTTAATTGCGGGCTAAGTCTCAAACGCAATCTCTAAAGGTGTACATATGTATAGTGCATCGGAGTCCGATCCCATCGGATAGCAAAAGGTACGTATCGATCCTTCTCGAAATCTCCTCGACACTGTTAAATGGAAACATCAATATTCCTTATTAAACACTTGGAGGCAGCACTCATGGAAATTCTCATATCTCCAGCTTGCGGTCACTTAGACTTCCTCCGAAAAAAAAAAACAAGCCATTTTCAGACCAGGAACGCTGCAGAGGCCGCTGCAAAGTTGACGCGTCGGTACACAATAAAAGCAAGAAGAGAAGAAATTTCTAGCTGCTTTTGAATGTTCCTTTCTTTGTTGTCGCGACTGCGGCGCGAACAAACCCTGCTCTCGTTTTCTTCCCGTCGATGCAACCCGGAAATTTCGCGAAATTTTGGAGAGACGCGTCAACTTTACAGCGCTGCAATTATGAACACCGTAAAGGTAAACCAAAAAAAAAGATGAAACATCAAAAACTAACAGCAGCAAAAAAAACAGAAACTGTAGAAACAGTAACAATGCCCACAGGGTGGTCCAGAATTACGGAGACACACTGAAAGGCTCATATTTAAAGTTGGAAAGGGAGTTGGCAATTATTTTTCTAATACGGTACTTTCACTCTACATTGAACAAAATCAACCATCACATCTCACGATTCTAATGTCTTGTTCTACAAGAGCACCTCCAACCACTGACAAGAAAAGACAAAGAATTCGAACTAGGCACCTGCTATGGCGCAGAAATGCGGTGTTTCTAGTCAATTCCACACTTCTATTAGGGTGGTAAGAAAGTCTTGAGCCGATTTCTTTGAAAGTCTCAGAACTTTCGATTAATGGTCGGTACCTATGACCTATTATGTGATAGTTGTAGACCACTTCCGGAACTTATCCACAATAGGTATATATCGCCGGCTTGCCTTAATTTTACTTACAACGTCAATTCCACAAGAGCACCTCCAAGCCATAATCAGTTTTTCCTTCTCTTCCCGTATCGACAGGTTTCTGGAAGGCCTGATTATTGGAGATAAGAGTTCGGTCCTCTACCACGTGTCGTGCTATGTGGCTGCCGCGAGGAGGAGACCCGCCATATCGCACTCCCACCCAAACAAGTGTTTCCTTTGCTACCTCTGGGATTCGTGAGGAACGTTGTATTAGGAGTTGCTCACGCGAATGCACACAGTCACCGGTAACATTTACGCCAATCAGCTCCAGTAAGTCGCGAACACTGTTTGGGAAAAACGGCGGAGATGAAATTCTGTACACCTTGTCCACGGTGACGCTAGGCCTCTATTTGGCTAAAGAGGCCCGTGAAAAATTGGAGGAGCTGGACTAGGACACGATTTCTCACCCACCTTATTCGGACATTGTCCCTTTCGACTACCACTTATTTTGCTCCTATAAGGCACTCCTAGCTAAGAAAGAATTCACCAAACTTGATGATGTTGAAAGGGCGGTCAGCGATTTCTTTGGCTCCCAGCTTCTCCAGCTTTGGGAGAAGGGACCGCTGACCTCCCCATTAGGTGAGACATTGCAGTGACTAACCAAGGTGATCATATTGTTGAGTAAATTACATTGTATGCTGAGTAATAAAATAGAGCAGAAAAAAGTCTCAAACGGCTCAAAACTTTCATACCACCCTAATAGAAGCGTTTGCTCCAAGGATTAAACAATTTTATGGAGGTAAAACTCGTTTTTGTCCTAGAATGAATATCATGATGAGAAATCTTCACGAATGAATTCTGAAAATAAGACTTATGAGGAAGCGGACGTGACTTCCTGTAAAAAAAAAAAAGATACAAACGTCTGCTAGGGCTGTTTCCTGTTCCTTTTTTTATGTTTGAGTAGGGAACTGGGATTTTTAGGCTTACAAACTTCCAATCATGAAGTTCAAGGGGGCGTTTTCCCCATTATACATACAATTGATGGTGTTAATTCGTTTTGATGACAACTCCCAAACCGTCTCCAATTTCGGCGTGTCCGCACCAGATCTCGAGTCTCATAACCATGGTACATAGATGGTCTTTCACAACTACTTCAATGTTTTTCTGTTTTCCACGGTTTGTACTCTTCGATGTGTTGGTGAATGACCCTTTTGCAAAATCTTACATGTTGGCAGAACACGTGCGCCCACATGAAAAATGTAATTGGGTGATAGAAGTGGGCTCGACTGATGGCCTAGCCGTTCCTCAAGTTAATGGTGTTAGTGTGTTAGATATTGTTTCGGAGGAAGCTGTACAGTTGATCAGATGAACAACAAAAGATTGAATTCAGAACGCCAAAATTCGAAATAAGCAGAAAAATGCGCATCGCACCCTTGTCTCCGCAGTTTTCACCCTATACAAAACTCTTCCACGAGAAGTCAACAAGAGGTGAAAAGGAACAACAAAAACAGACTAACAACCAATCAAAGTAATAAACACATCTTCTTGCAAAGAAAACAACAACAGGCCTTCCAGTGAGGATCCCCGGCACTATTCGGCTAGTTCTGCCCCAAAAATTTCAAAAAAAAATTCCGCCCAAACTTCGCCCAGGGGGATTATTTGGGGTGCTGATCACGAATATCGTATCCATTCTGTACCGTAACCCCATTTTTGTAGGGTTACGGTAAGGTTACCCCAGATACGGCACCTCACGGGATTCGCTCAAATTTTGCCTAGGGAGGTTATTTGGGGTGCTGATCACGAATATAGCGTTGGTTTCAGGAGCTAATTTAAGACTGAGTTTTTCCAAAGTAATGCTTACCCCAAGAACTAGGGAAATGTACGACGCAGCGACTTCTCGGTGGTAAAAAGGTAGATGTGATCTATAGAAGTAAGGGCATTGTAAGAGAGAGATGGCCGCATTCCGTACGCTTGCTCTTCGTCGACTTGAGAACGAACTGAGGGATTTTACACTAGCGGATGTGTTCGACAAGCTGAACATGGAGGAGGGCGAGTTTGAAGATTGGTTGAGAACTATAGCTTTACTCGGCACTCCTATGTGTAGATCCTGTCAACGCTCAATGAGGTTAAGAAGAGACGATAATATGTGGATCTGCCATACAAGGGACTGTCGCAGCGGACCATCCGGAATTTTAAGCCTTCGATCCCTGCGAAGAAGGGGTCGTTTTTCGACACAGCTCGCATCCCACTGGCGAAGATCTTCGCCCTCTCCTACTTCTGGTCTACAGCTTAGGCCTAGTTGTCGATAAGAAGTACGAATTAGGGATTGGGCACGACGCCATAACCCAGTGGGAGCAATATTTCCGGGATATTTGCTGCGAATATTTTAGAAGAAATCGTCCCATCTTCGGAGGCCCAGGACATGTGGTAGAGATTGATGAAACTTGCGTTACTAAGCGCAAGTATAACCGAGGGCGCTGGGTGCGCAGACACCAGTGGCTTTTCGGTGGCTACGAAAGAGGAAGTGGGAGATCCTTCCTTATTTTGGTGAGAAGGAGAGACGCAAGGACTTTGCTGAGGTTAATTGTAAAATACATACGCCCGGGCACCACTATTGTGAGTGACTGCTGGCGTTCGTACAACCGGATTTCTACGTTGCCGCAGGGCTTTACCCACCTAACAGTAAACCATCAACTAAATTTTGTTGATCCGAGGTCGGGCGCCCACACTCAAAACATGGAGTGCCACTGGCAAAAATTTAAGAGCCTTGCCAAGCGGAAGTACGGAATAAACAACCGCCGGTATAAAGATTACCTTAGCGAATTCCTATGGAGGCAGAGATTCGGAAAAAGGGAAGAGGCCTTCTACAATTTTTGGAGCCAAGTCGCGGATCTCTACCAGGTTCCTTGCTAGACTTGCCCTGGGAAACATTTTCTGACCCAACGGTCCTCTTTAGGGCCACCTATCGTATTGAACCTCATTCATTCTCTGGATAAAAAGTCATTATTCGTGCTCATTGTCCATTTCTACACCAACACTGGTAATGAAACAAACGAAACACACAATATATTTCGGAAGAGGACGTCATATTCGTGATCAGCACCCCAAATAACCCCCCTAGGCGAAATTTGAGCGAATTCCGTGAGGTACCGTATCTGGGGTAACCTTACCGTAACCCTACAAAAATGGGGTTACGGTGCAAAATGGATACGACATTCGTGATCAGCACCCCAAATGACCCCCCCCCCCCCCTGGGCGAAGTTTTGGCGAAATTTTTCTTTGGAATTTTGGGGCAGAACTAGCCGAATAGTGCCGGATCCCCCTACATAATAAAGCGCTCCCCCCCCCCTGTGTACTTTGAACGTGTGGCCATGTGTCAGGGCTGCTACTGGTCAAAGTCGCCGCCGCGACCACTCCCAACCCGTGACTGAAATGGACAAAGGCGACAGCGGAGCCTGCCATAGATTTATGGCGTGGTCCCCGCACGATTGAAAAGTGGACTGCCTGCCGCACAGGGGAGCCAACCGAGATTTCTGCATGCCGGTGTTCTTTGAAAATCAGAAAAACGTTTTTAGGCTGTTCTTTCGAAGAAAACAGTTGAAAATCGGCTCGAAGAAGGTCGCAACTATTTTCAGGTTTTTTTCTCCTCACATTTCTCTCGCTGTAGAGCAGGAAAATTCGCTAGCATTCAGATCTTGGGTCATTCCGCATGTCGGTGTCCCCGGAAAATAAGTGAAAAGTTATTTGAATTCTGGGCCATTCTGCATGTGGGTGTTGCTGGAGAATAAGTAAAAAGTTTTTGGGCCGTTCTCTGGAGGAAGTTCTTCTCGTGGGCGAACAGGAAAAGTTCCCCACCATTTAAATTATGGACGCTTCTGGACCAAAATACCACAGACGGTGGCTGAAGTCTATGAAGAATGAAGAGCATTGAGTATGGGCCAAGTTTGATTTTGCATGATTGCCCAGCTATCGTCAAGGTGAAGGAACGTTTTGTTCCACCCAGAGCAGTTGTCAAAAACAATTTTTTGGAACTTTCAACTAGTGCATTTGACAGTACCGAAAGTCTGTACTGAAAATGCGCTTAAATTTACTCGCTACCACAAATTTCCGAGGAGGCATTGTAACAAAAGAGTAGTTGTCCACTTTTTTGGATAGGATTGAGCTCATGGAAAAAAATATAGTTCAAATGCAGGGAAATAAGCTAGCAAACCGTGTACAGTAGCAAGCGATGCACAGCAACTTATGCCCCCCATCCCCCCCCCCCTCTTCAATCTCCCGTATAACAACCGCATTTGCGATCCTTCATGACGATAGCAAATTTGAAGTGCCACGTTCACTGTTGTTCTTGTGCAACAGAATTCAATCCCGGATTGATTTTGTAAGTTAATGCTCGACTGCCTGCGCACGCAGACACGTGATACCATGGTATCAAAAGGGTTCAAGGCACATCAAGTTCAGAAGTGGAGCTGGAAGAAACTTGGTTACATCATGTTCATTATACACCCTCGTTTCTTACATTGACCGACATGACAACAGTCTTTCTATAATACCGTGGTTGTGACAAGGGTTAACCTCCCAGTCGCTCAAGGGCCATACAACTTCGCAGAGAATCACTGTCATCCGCAAAGCGCTGCGAAGCTGCGCTTCATGAGGATGACAGTGATTTTCTTAAGTTTACCTGCTCGAAAAGTAACGTGGCACACGAGTTCGAGACCAAGCGCTCTGGCTTGGTTAAAGGATAATCCCTCACACGCGCCTTGTACTTCATAGGATTGCGCCTTGCGCAGACCAATAGGTCCCGCCGCGATGGCCAGAGCCCGCGAAAGGTGTGGATTTTTGAACGGGTGAGTTCCGATTCTTCGGGTGTGGGTCATGATGAGGCAAAAGTGGGTGGGCATTGTGTCTGCGATTGGTTCATACGAACCCTCGCCCCGCCCTTCAGGACCTACTCGCACTAATTCGCGCGCGATTTCATCAGTTGCCCATGCAAACTTGGATGTGAGTGGGGACGAGTAGACGCCGAAGGGCGGGAAGAGGCCGCCCCATTTTGCCTCATCATGACCCACACCCTTCATATTAATGAGTGAATGACCAGCCCTTGTCGCCTGTGTCTCCGAATACAGTACATTCTCTTGCAGTGATGTGGGCAGCGCCACCTCACTCGGTAGTCCACGTTAATACTTGTTAACTCTAACGTTGATCGTTTAGTGGTTAACACGTATGAACGTGGGCCAACGAGTGATGTGTCGCCATCCCGAGTAGATTGCGAGTGGTTCAACCACAACTAAAATCGACATTCCCTACATCCCCGGAGTGCGCTTCTAGTCGCTAACGATCGCAGATCGTTTGGATCGGTACGTATACTCTTCACTTCTGTTATCCCTTCATCCTCAGGAAACTTAAATTCTTGTTTTGCATGGAATTGAAAGATGCAAATTCCAAGATCAAGACATGCGTGTTAATGCAGAACGCAGTTTTTTTTTAAATCATTAGTTCTATACCAGCGATGCTCAAACCATGCAAAACCCGGGCATATCCATGCAGAACACATGCATGGGACTGAGAAAATCGAGGGTTTTTCGGGGGTTCTGCATGGATTCGAGGGATGACGACAATATTATTTTAAGGTGTCTCATAATAATTAGATTAATATATATATATATGTATATGTATATATGTATACATATATATATATATATATATATATATATATATAATTTAAATATTTGATTTTGGTATTTTTGTGGCCAAAACAATTTTTAAAATGTGGCAATTTGTTTGTCCCCCGTCATGAATAAAAATTGTTGCGTAGAAGTAACAGTATTGTACTTTACGAGAAGCTTTTCTTGATAACTGAAGGAGAACAGGTAGATTTTATCAATGTATGTGAAGAGGCTAAAAAATTCATCTTGATAGGGTCGTGGGCGCCTTTACAGGATTCCATGGGCAAAAAAAATGCTTGTAGGAAAGTTACGGTTATTATGGAAGAGTTTCGAATCATCATAGAGAATTTTCGTAACATTTTATTAACTACATAGATGTATATAATAACAGACTGTGAGCTATGCCCTCCGAACAATATCCAGTGCTTGAAGTGTTTGGACGTTTTTCTTCTGCCATGTTATGTTTTAATTTCAGATTCTTTTCAAGAACGGGAAACCAAGTAAGGTGGACGATCTCGCAATGGTTCCGGTTTATCTCTCCAGTGCACAGAAACAACTATTTTTCTCGTCACTGAAACAGATTCATCCGGACGAACCGGACGGAAAACACGTTTGCTCGCAGTGCAACGAAGTGGTTCCAAATCTGAAAGTTAGAACTTTGAAATCTAAGTATTTTTATAGCTCTTTGGATTATACAGCATTTTATAGCTTGTGTCTAGATGGGTGGCTATAAAACAAACCAGCTGTCACAGTCTGTCGGCGTAGAAATTCATTTTGCTTTACTTTGCTTTCACATATGAGGTCCATGGAACCGATGAAAACCTCTGCGAGCTGCTATCGAAAAGCCGGAAAGGTTTCTGTTCACCCATCAATTGGAATTCAGGAAATTCTTGCCGTAACTCAGTCCGTATCTGTAGAAGTGAAGGTTTGTATGTAAGCGAGCACGCTTGGAGTACAAATAACGGAGGAAGAACCAATCTGGGCCAAATTTTGCACGCATGCACAGCGGGGGCCGGCGGAGGTTATAGGATGCTTTCCACCCAGAACTGTTCCGGTCATTTGTTACTTGAAGGACATATTCTTCTTCCTTAATCGTGGAGGAGTAGGTCGTTCAGCCTCCTAAATTCTCGCCATTTTATTTTTGGCTACATATTGCCATGATCTTCCTGACAATTCTTCAATTTGTTTTCTCCAACAATCTGGTGGTCTGCCTTGAGATGTGGAATACTTCCGTGAATACCCACCTGTTCGGGTCCATCTGCTATTGACACGTCCTGCAGCGTTACCTGCCCATTTCAGTTTTCATTCCCTCGCATCATTCTAGACATCTTTGAACGAGCTGCTTCTCATGATTTCTTCGTCCTCGATTCTGTTCCACAATCGGATCTGAAGTATATTTACATCTTTCGTTTTGTTGAGGACGGACTCCTTCCATATCTTTGATTTCCATATCTTTGAACTTCGACTATGCTGCACATGATCGCCTCCGTATTTCCTTCTCGATCGTGTGTTCATTTGTGATCTGTTGGCCGAAAAACATCTGTTGCAATCGTCTATGACTTCAACCATATTGTTTTCGAGCATTTTTCCATTTGTTCTTCGGTGCAGTTTATCAGCATTATTTTGGTTTTCACCTTATTGATACGAGGTCTAACACTTTCGCTTGCTTTCTTCACTCCTTCAACATACACGTTGCCGTGCTGGCATCATGAGCAATGCAGACGATATCGTCCGCAAATCAAAAATGATGCAGTCTTTCGCCGTAAATCTCGACGCATTATCTGCTGCAGTCAAAGTTCACTAAGACGTCTTCTAGCGCAGCGGTGAAGGTTTTCCAGATTTATATTGATTAGATTGGTTTCTTTTTTACTATCACTACTTTCATTTCGAAAGAATTTATCGGTCTTAGCAGTTGTCACCATCAATGCGAAACGTAGTAGCTAGAGGAATAATAGAACCATGCTTCTAATATGTTGTCTAGTAGTAGAATAACTAATATTTTTCAGTTCTATTGCAGGAAGGACGGCGACATATGGTGACACACATACGTGTGATGCGTCTTCGATGTTCATTGTGCGGAGCAGGATCATTTTTCTGCACGGATCTTCGGGTACATTTGATGGAAGGATATTGCGAAAAGCTACATCGTGCGCCAGATGGTGTTGTTGATCCAGATCGGCTACCTTGCATGACAAAAGAGCAGGTATTTCTAGCCTTATCCGGTGTAATAGTAAATAATAAATAACATCTAGAAACCCACAAATAGCTTCTCTGAAATGTTTTTGTTAGCTATTCAGACGTTCTTTCTGCAGCCAATTGCTTTAGAAAATGTTTAATTCAGGATGAATGGAGTTTTTTTTTTTCCCTATAAGTGGTATTTGTTTACAGAAGAGCACCCTTTTCAGGCAGATTCGCTTTCGGAGCTGGTTGACCCTATCAATCCTGGTCGAGTGATGTATACTAGCGGTCAGGTTAGCAAATGCTTATTTTATCCAGTGGTCGATTGTTAGAGAGATTGTTAGACTGGTCAGTTGTTTGTATTCATTTGAAGGAAAGAAGCTAAACTTCACGTTTGCCTGAACGCTCGATGTTCCTTCTTTTATTTGACATATTTTCGAACACTTATTTTTTTTTATTTTTTTGTACTTCTTGGCTGAGCTGGACCTTCACTAAGTGGTCGTTCCTGTGTTGTATGCGTGGCTTCTATTGAAATGACCACATTTCCTCCAATTTTTTTAAAGAAATTTCCTTACAGGCTAAGTAGCCCAAACATATTGGGGTCAGTGTAAAGTAGGAATTTTTCACATGTAGCACAATATGATATTTCCTGAAATTCTTTGTTTGTAATTTATTGTATCAATTACATCGGACTCATCGGCTGCATGACCTTTTGGAGCCCTCACTAACCCTACAGTAATTGCAGGGCGGTTACGCGGGACGGCTGCTATGCGTGCACTGCCGCCGATGAGAACGGGAGCGCGAAAAAATGTGGACGAGCTCTCCTGGTTCCTAGGCCTTGACGTGCAAGCATCTTGAACACTGGAAATTTACACCTAGGGGTTTTTTTTTTGATGTGCTGAACACGGATTTCACATCCGTTTCGCACTAAGCCATCTTGCGTGGTTGCACTAGGTAGACTGTAGTAATTGTGCTCCATAGATTCTTCTGAAACTCTGCAGGAATGGATAATTGCTTATGATTATTCAAAAGAGACCCCACAACAAGGCTCCAAGAAGGATTGTCGGTTTTCAATTTTTTTTTTCAAATATTTTTCGGATCCTTATGAAATGACTTTCTGGATGGCGAAAAATCTGCATTACAAGCTCATGAGCAGAGGTTGCTGGATACATTCCATCCATTGAATTGAAGCCATTGAATTCTACGTTTTTCGAACTGAAGAAAAAAGACTGGAGATCATCTTTCAAGCATGCTGAGCACGAAACTGACTTCCATTTAGGCTTGAATTTTGGGATCATCTTATACATATACATGCAACACTCCATGTTGTTAAGTAAACTAGTACTGACATTTCAAGAATATAGTAGTCTCACCAATTAGTATTTCAAGGGTAAACTTCTAATTCTTTTCAAGAGTTATCGCCATCGGTTTTCTCGTGAATAGCGGAATATTCCTTGATTTGATGTGAGGAGTCCTTATGAATTCAGTAGCTACTGTTTCCGAAGTGTTGCTGCGTGTATGCGACCTCAACCACGTAAGAGTGGCAGATTTTCCCTGAGGAACTTTACGAACAAGATGGTATGTCCTAAGGGCTCGACATTTTGAGTATTACCTTTAGCGCAGGTCATACTGAGAATAGCGGCAGCGTATTCAATCACTTCGAGGAAATTGTGATAGAATATTTACAATACAAATGTAAAACAAGAGGAAATCTCCTATCGAAATAACAGTAGAGGTCATCCGAAAACATGAAACGGACAACAAAGATTTGAGAAATTGTGTAAAATGACCTTCAAAATGAATACACTAGATAGAAAATAACGCATAAAATCATGCACTGGCCTACAGTATATCTCAGCTAGAACCAGGCTTTTCCACTCAAGACCACCCTGATGGGAAGCTGCGCGTCCTTTAGGTTCTTTATTAGTTTTCGATATTCTAAGGCGTGTCGTTGTCGACATCGATTTCTTCGGAGATGAGGAGTGATGACATGTTTCTCGCAGCACTTTATCCATTCTATTGTTGTTTCTTTGTTTCATTGTGAGTGCATGAATTCTCTTTCTCTGATGACGTTTCCAATGTCCCTGGGACATCGTAAGTGAACATTTCAGAGTCTCTTGATTGCAAAAAAGATGAAGCCGGAGCTCGTACTTGATGAAGGGCCCTTCCTTCAATGATCGCTTCTCTTTCTGTTCCTTCGGAAGCTCCTTTGGAAAGACTTGATTTCGTCTTTGGTGAAGTTGTGACATTCGAGAAAATGATTGTATATTTGCTTTCTTTTTCCAATCAAATCGCATACGGGGCAAGATATTTCCTCGTCTAGCCTGAAGCATAATTCAATGAGGTAATGATTAGCGTAGTGATTCGCAGTGGCTGTCGACGGCGACGGTAACGGGGGCCGCTGCGATTACACACTCGATAGGTAACGCTATCAGGTAGCCGACGACGGCGACGAGCTGTGCTACACTCCACGGTTAGTATAGCGAATACAGAACTAGTATACAGAACTCATCTCCGAAGAAATCGATGTCGACAACGATACGCCTGAGAACATCGTAAACTACAAAAAAAAAACTTGAAGGACACACAACTTTTCATCTAAGGGACGCGCAGCTTTCCACCAGGATGGTCCTGAGTGAAAAGCCTGATTCTAGCTGGAATATACTGTAGGCCAGCGCAGTATTTTATGCGTTATCTTCTTTCCAGTCATGAATACAGCAGACCAATGCTGGCATATAGCAAAAAAAATCGAAGTCAATATCATCATAAGGAATCACCCATTTTTGTAAAGCTCCATCAAATTCTATAAAATATATCACATCTGCTGTAGATGCTGTAGACACTCAAGATGATGTCGGGGCGCAAATTGAACACGAAATTCGTGCACAGCATGTCAGGTAACCCCCAAATGTGAATTTTTGGGGTCCAAGATGTTTGGAAACGTTTTGCGTGAGTTAACACTTCCATTCCGTGGCAGTGTCTCCACGCTCGCTTTCAGGTAGCATGACAGACTGGCAGCAGCCACTTGCTGCTCGCGCATGATTGCCTACTTTGCAGCTGTCCACCCCTTTCCTTACATATCCCGTGTTTTCATTGTGACTTCGGAGCAACTTTTGATCACGTCTTCTCGATGCACCGTGACTACATGCTGATACACAGGCGCTTTCTGCACATTAACCCTTTTCATTGTTGCTTCTCTGTAAACCTCACCCTTCGACTTTGCTTTCCACGGTTTCCTGCAATCTGAAAATCCCGATATTTCAGTGAAAAAATCTTCCCAGGGAGTGTTTGACGTGGTTTCCTCTCAGAGGTAACATTAACTGAACGTTGGATGTTCTAGGCACTGTTTGAAAATTAGCACATGCGTAGATTTGGTTGTAAACTCTGCTTTAGTATTCTGAAAATTTTGCAATTCCAACTGTTTACAGATTGTTTCCGCGAAGAGCCGAATACCGTACTACCCTGATCCTGTGATTGAAGAGCGAATACTGGGTCCCGGCAGAGTTCTTAGTCGTTCAACTCCAACACGCACGAAGAGGACGTGACTGCTACATGATGCTTTAGAATAAAGTTTATTAATAAGGCTCTTCAAATACTATTTTCAAAAATGAGGTTCATTGAAACATTCGCGACATGTGCTCAACCGGTTGACACGCGTGGTGTGACGTGCGGGACCGCATGCATGACCGGTTGAGCATAAACGCGTGCTTAAGGGACCGCCCGTGTCCCACGTGACACAAAGCGTAAGGTCGCAAATGTGTTGAAGATGACCACTTAATCTAGGCCTGGTAAGGTCACTCCGACCGCAATACAGCGAGGAAAAACATCTCGACGCGTTTGTGCGTGTGGCAGGAAAGCAACAGAATGTGCGCAGATTGCGCTGAAAATTATGTCACTTTCAACCGATATTCTTATCAGAAGGGTGGCTAATTTTTAAGTGTATATCTGCTTAGCCGCATGGGTTTGATGGCGATTCAGCTCCATCTTTTTTTTTGGGACAGTGCCAGTTATTAACATTTGTCTGTGGTCGAACGGAACAGTTGAAGGTAGTACCTACAGAAACCCCTTCTATTTAAAGGCCGGTAAGAGTCCAAGTCTTGTGAAATCATCGCCTAGCCTGCCTGGCCTATTCCGCCCCTGATTCAGTGATTGGCAATTTCAGTGGTTGACAATGGTGGCGAGAGAGGCGCAGCTTTTAGAAGGCCAAGCGATTTAGGGAGCTAGAACACGGATTGGCATTTCTCTTTTCTCGAGTTTGTGAAGGTTACAATCGAAACCATTCCAACAGGTATGGAACCTACTGAAACATGCTCCAGTTGTTGTTGGCAGGTTGAAACCGCGCCGAACCCTTCTTCAGCTCGAAATGAATGCTTTGAAGCAAAGAAGAATCATTCCCTTTGCAAGCTTCCCCGAAAGTCCAGCGAAATACACCCCCTCCCCCTCTCACCCTCCTAACTGTGCTAACAAAAAGCTTAGTCATCTAAAAATTACTAATGTAGTATTTAAGAACCAGTGAAAGTAAAAACCTGACTATCCTTTTCGTCTCCTATCCATGTACGAGAATTGTGCAGAAAAGTTGGATTCTGCCGGGAACTCGTAGCAGCAGTACTTGTGCATAGATGTCAATTTATTAGTTTAATATGTAGAAGCAGTGATTTGTTAAAAGTTATGGAAACACGTTGCTTTTGACAGACACTGAATGATGTTCATACATACCCATCAATTCTCTGAGGTGGTTTTATGAAAAAAAAAGCATTTTCCATGCTCTGGTCGTGTTTGTACTGCGAAGGTAATGATGTGACGGAGTATCAAATATGTGGAAGAAAAGTGGAAATCAGTCCTAAGTTTTCTGCCGATTAAAAAAAATGCTCCAGAATTTCTATGCGCAAAGAGAGTAGAGGCCATTTCTACATATTTAATTCGGCTCCTTGCGAGAAAGGCAAGGCTGGCGACGTTCATCTCTAGACCCACCTACTCAGGAATACTACAGATCTTTAAACAATCTGCTAGGCAAGAGTGTTGAAATAGATAGCTGGTTCGGTTGAACAACTTTCCTTCCCGTCCCCTGTCACTGCTCCATTATTCTGCCAGTTTTCTATTCTTGTCTTTATCGTATTGTCGGCACTCTAAGTACCAGACTGAACTTGAGCGTGCTAAAATCTAAGATATGTGCTAAAAATCTTCGAAAAATTAGCAAATGCCAGTTGGAATGCACCAAGTTGAATGCCTACGATGCGACAAGAGTAGAATGCTGGTAGAATAATAGAGCACTAATATGGGAGGGAAACTTGTTCAACTGGACCTGCAATCTATTCCAAACTCTTCCCCAAAACACTTTGAAAAACCACAGCGTTCTTGAGTGGGTGAATCCAGTGATGAGCGCTGCCAGCCTTGGCATTTGCCAAGGAGCCGAATTAAATATGTAGATATTGTCTCTACAGCGCAAAGAGTTCACAGCGGCTTTGATTGTGACAAAATATGGCTGCGAATGTTTCTACTGCGCTAATTACCCGCACTATTTGAGCTCCTGCGATGCTTGAAGGAGAGTACAGTGCCTTGCGGTGACGTCACTTGGCGTGATCAATTCTCATAGTTATTGTTCGCGGTCCGTCGCATGCATCACTGCGACACTACCCAATCAGTAAGCACGAATATCAATGTCGATCAAGCGATGATGTGGTATGGAGCCATCTGAGCCACATTATTGGAAATTGCTGCACCCTAAAATTTACTGTACGGCTGCACTAACCACCAATGCTCTATGCCCTGCGTATGCACATACACCTTTGGTGAAACGGGAAAATCCAGCGTGTAGCAAGGAAGCGCAAAAAATTGAAAAATTCTTATGGTTACTTTTGAATGAAGGACACTTTTAGTTTTTTTTTTTTCGTACTACAGTCTTCAATCTCATCACCCTACTTTTTATTTTTTCCGAAAACGTAGAGATTGAAATCAACTAAAAAAATAAAGAGAACAGAATGAAAATGCTTTTGCGGTGAAAGACCAAACAAGACACATGGAAAACATGAAGAAAGGTATAAGTCACAAACAGTGTCTGCAAAAGCCAGCACATTGTCAACACAGTAGAATGGAGGGGGCGGGGGCGGGGGTGAATTTTGGTGGTTTTTCTAACTTCTAGTTCATTTTTAATTTTCAAGAAAATATGTCTTGCCTCGCATTGGAAGAATCTGCCACATAAATTACAGTCAATCAATTTCTGCAATATTTGTTTCGAAATAGATGACAGCTATGGTGGAACTAAATCTTGACTTGACCTTCCAATCTCTAATGATAAAACATACACTTTATCTTAGCAATGTCCATTTCTAGAAGTGATCGAACATGGAAATTATGTCGCCATTCCTTCACTCTGTCAAGAACAGGTGGAACAAGCGTAAATATATTTCATTGGTGTTTAAACGGTATTGATTCAATGTTCCAGTAGTAGGGGACGTCTTTCCAAGGGAGCAATTCGTGTGTTATATTGACACATTCGCGACAGTGTGCTCAACCGGTTGTCGCGCGAAGTTCGACGCGTGGGACCGCGTGCTCAACCGGATGAGTACGCTCTTCTCAGCAATAGAAATCTTCAATAAGTCATGCCCAGGTTCAGAGAAGAAGATACATGGAAGCTCTTGTCAGAGGTATATTTTTGTGAAACAGTCATAATTAGCAAACTCCTATATAGTGGCATATTGTTACATATTCAAGTGTTCTGCCCACATACTGGGCAGAGCAGATCTTTTCTCAAACTTTCTTAATGCATGGTTTAAATGTATGTATAAACACGAATTTGGTCGTGAAACAAAAGGAAACTGCACCGTAAGAAGTTAGCTACAGACCATGGAATGGCAGGATGGTAGCAACAAAGCGATTCACAGTGTGACAATACCATACTACATATGCAAATAGTGTAGAACGCAGCACAAATTTGTGATGGCACTCGTGAAAGCATATTTTGTGAAAATCGGATTCTACACTCTTTGTTACAGTACTTTAAAAAAGTTGAAAAATTATAGTCAAAATAGAAATGTCAAGGGGTAGGTATGTAGGAAGGATGCGACTCCCCAACGAGCCTCTCGGGTTCACCCGACAGAAAAAGTGGGGCTCCTACGCTAAGCCGCTTTCTCATCAACGACATGACGAATGAAAAGTCTTTGTATGACACGATATGCGTTTTGCAAGTAAACTCCCAAAGTGTCATAAAAATTTTTCAAAATAAGAAAAGAATTCCCGTTCCGCTTGCCTCATGAAAAGATAACAAAGGTGGATTCGAGCGGTGAACCGAAGGCGATTTCCAAGCAGGATATTTGTACTGGTCGAACAATTATCATTACCATGCGGATGGATTTGATGAGGGGTGGCGGAGAAGTTTGATATATACGTAGATAGATAGGTAGATAAGTATACAGCTCAGTTCTTCACAATCTAATCAAAATCATGGTATAATTTTTGCTTCTCAGTCAAGCCATATAACTACTCTTATGTAAATGGAGATCGAGATTTGCCGACCCAACAGATGGGATTCATTTCCAACCGGGGACACTTATGTGGTATCTGTTATGATCATTCATTCTGATAAACTAGAAAATCTGATGTGGCTGGTGTTCTACAGATACTATGGGAGAAAGTTAACTAAAGTAACCTCGATTTATCGCTTTTTTGCTGGAACTACAAAAAGGAACACTAAGAGCAGTCCGAAGGAAAAATTGGGTAAAAATTGTGTTTCTATGCTGTACCAACCCTTTCCTTTGTCAGATTGTTAGAAACAAAAGCGATAACCAGTAGAGTGAATATAGTTGAGGCGTTGACCACTCACAGGAGCAGTACATGAGTTTAACATCGAAGTTCGGAGGAGACATCCATATTTGCAACATTGGCTAGCATGATGTTGATGCATGTGTGTTATTTTTTCCCGACTAATTCTGGAAAGCTCAGGAGAGCCCATGGCTGCATCACCGTAGTGGTGCCGAATGGATAACGCACTGGACCACCATGAAGATACTCGAGAGTTTGGGTCCTGCCGATGCCTTTGCTTGAAGTACTTTCAAAGATTTAACACATCAAAGATAGGCATCAGGCATGTGCGCAAGTAAAATTTAAAATCCTGTAAAACGTAAAACGGAAAATGGAAGGCCAAAGATGGGTGAAAAACGGGAAGCGTAAAACGGAAAACGGAAAATTTTGCCCAAGCATAGGTTTGTGACCAAAAGTATTCCTCAACATGGCTGGCGGTCACGCAGCGACGCAACCGCGCCGCACTCGTATGTGTCTCAAGTCCAGCCTGATCCTTCAAGTTCGACGCATTGAATGACATCGGTGACCACCACCTCAGAGTTTGTTGGGTGCGGTAGCATTTATCTGTCCTACTCATGCTTAGGAAACTTGTCCATTTCCCCGCAGAACCTCTCGATTCTTCGATGGCTGTAGCCGCAACGCGTGCATGAGTCGACCAATCACAGCTCAGCAGCGTACTTCTTGTCACGCAGCCCCTCAATATTGGATTTCCTATCTTCTTGATGAGCATAAGTAGTGACTCTTTTCTCTTTTTTCAAGTAATTATGTAACTTCAAGTCTACAGATGATACTTACTTCAAACGCCTAGGATATAGGGAGACGGAGGAGTATCTATCGTTCGCCTAGTTACAACAGATTATCAAGGTGATATAAGCAATAAGCATCTCTCCCACTGAGAGTTTAAGTGGACGAGAAGCTGTAAAGTGGGAAAAGTGCGACTTCTTTGCTCTACTTTGGAGCAGACCTATTCTGTAAAAATTCAGGTAAAAGATAACTATGGTAGTTAATACATTTGGGATCTGATGATGATCACATTATTCACAAAGGATACCATTGGAGCGAGTTAGCGAGGGAGGAAGGTGGAGAAGAACAGTGTGTGGGGAACGTGAAACACAAGCCCCCTAAATATCACGCAAAACAGCAGGCGCCAACGGTGTGGAGCTGGGGATCATCGTCTGACTAAAACAGTGACAACTGCGATGTAGCCTTATGCTTTTGACGTTGAAAGAAAACCTGATGCGTTGCTTCGGAAGAATGCTTGTTGCTCTTACCATGGCACGTCATAGTTTCATTGAAATTTTATATCAGTTCACTTCACACTTCTGAGGAGCCTTAATTTTTTTTAGAGAATTTCGAGGAGCACTTGTATGGCATATTTGGAACGATGATGAAGGCCAAAAAAGTCAAACAAAATAGTTCAAATTTGGCAAATGGCGTTTGGACGTCAATGTTGGAGCCATTGTTGTGGACTCATGTATACATATTGCGCATCGAAACAAATGAACCCTCTTCAGGATAGGGAAATGCCCCGAAAACAACAGTCCCTTCTACTTCCATAATTTTTCGGGATTTTCCGTTTTCCGGGTCAAAAACCGGTAAAACGGAAGGCCAAAAAAAATGGGCGGAAAACGGAAAGCGTAGAACGGAAAACGGAAAATTCCGCACACCCCTTATGGGCAGCACTGTACGAGCCACAAAACGTCTCATTATCTTGAGCACAGTGCCGGACGCAGGAGTTGTTAGCCAGTGGGAGAGGGGGGAAAATGGCTCCGTCACTTGGTGGACCCAGCTGGAATGATGAAATTACAAATAATACTAACTTAAATATTAAATGATTAGTAATAAATATTATTGAAAATAGTGATAAAAACAAGCGGTAAAAATAAGCTTATACAATATTTTTTAATCTACTAGCGCCCCTTCGGGACACTAGAGTGGGCTGGGACAGCCAGTTGAGGTATGTGCAAAAGCTCCACACATGTGAAATGCTTAGAAAATTAGCAAGTAAGCAAAACTATCAATCGTTATCTGAGCTCAAATACGAAATCCTCCCTATAAATTGCGTATATTCTACGGGTCTGGCCGCCTCTCCAACGTCGGGATTGTAATCTTCTCGCGATTCTAACGTTGCTTGCAAATTCTTAATCATGCACTTACATGTAAAACTAACTTCCGATGCAATGATACTACCTACTCTTTTTGGTCGCATTTCTTGCATGCCTATGGATCTGTTATGAACAGCCACTCCCAACTCTGCACAGAAGTATCTTTCACATGGCTTTAGATCTTGTGAACAATACAGTGTAACTAATGCCGTGCGAATAATCACCTGAACGATTCAAGCTTCACGTTACTGAGATAGTCCAACTGAGCTTCTGCTTCAATATACAGGGAGGAAGAAGACATGGTTGTCTGAGACGCGAATGAGCGCGTAACGTGCCCGTACTTCGCCGGCAGACGCGCGCCTTGGGGTTTTCCCCACTAATGGGCCCCATGCGGACCCATTCTCCATCCGTGCATCCGTATCCTGGCGCTTCATCCACTATTGGGCCAGGGCAGACCCATTCTCCATTCGTGGACCTGTATCCTGGTGCTTTCCTCACTATTGGGCCAGGGCAGATCCAGTCCCCACCGTGGACTCGTTCCCTGGCATTTCCCCACTAATGGACTCCTGCGGACCCGTCTCCATCGATGGACCCGTATCCTACCGTTTTCTCCAGGCCACCCTTTCTCGATTGGTGGACACCTATCCTCATGTTTTCTGACCTACGGGGCCCTGGCACATCTGTCCGTCATCAGTGCACCCACACTCTTTGTAAATCTCGAGAGTAATGGAAGAAAGATAGGAAATATCTAGAAAGTTTGATCAATTGCACAACTTCTTCTTCTTCTTCTTCTCCTCAGCGTCTGTCCCGCGCATTCGCGGGGTCCGCTATTTTGGTTCTCCTTCGCCATAGATCGCGATCCTGAGCGTCATCCTTGGTGACTCCAACTTCTTTCATATCCTTGCCTACGGCGTCCTTCCATCGTTTTTTCGGTGCGCCTCTGGGACGCTTGCCGGTAACTTCCATTTCCAGAGCCTGCCGGGTAGGGTGTTGCAGTGATCTTCTCATGACATGACCAAACCATCGCAACCGCTGTGCACGCATTTTTAGCTGTATGGGCGCCGTCTGCATCATTGTTCTGATGTCTTCGTTACGCACCTTATCATATCGCGTAAGTCCACACGCCCATCTGAGCATTCGCATCTCGGCCGTGTTCAACATTCGTTCGTGGGTATTCGACAGCGGCCAACACTCACCGCCGTACATCATTGCCGGCCTCACAACAGTGCGGTAGATCTTCCCTTTCAACACCCTCGAGCACCTTCGATCGCAGAGGATTCCGGTTGATTCCCTCCACTTCAACCACGCACAGGCAATCCGTCCTCTAACTGCCGCATCCACCGTTCCATCAGCACTCAAGACGCTACCCAAATACTGGAATTCCTTGGCCTGTGTAAAAGCAATACCGTTTGCGTCTGAAACGACGTCCTCTTCCTGTGTACTGCTCATGACCTCGGTTTTCTTCAAATTCAACCTCAGACCGGCGTCTGCAAGTGCTGATTGCCACTTCTGGATCTTGAGCTGAAGTTCTGCTCTCGAATCTGCAATTAGAGCAACATCGTCCGCATAGAGCAGTGTGTATGGCGGACCTTCCAGGAGATGCTTTACCACTGTGTCAAGTGTCATAATAAAGAGGAACGGGCTCAATGCTGAACCTTGGTGCACCCCCACTGTTATATCGAACTTTGATGTTGTGCCATGTGAAGTGCGCACCCTTGCCGTCGATCCATCATACATGACTTGGACTGCCCTCACCATGTATTCCGGGATGGCTCGTTCTCTCATCACCTCCCAAAGCACTGCACGCGGCAACCTGTCATATGCTTTCTCCAGGTCCAGAAATGCGATATGGCATGGTTTGTTTTTTTCGCGGTACTTTTCCATCACTTGACGGGCGATAAAGATGGCGTCAACTGTCGATCGCTCTGGGACGAATCCAAATTGATCCTGTGCAATTTCCACCATGTCTCTCAGCCTCACATCCAGAAGACGTTCGTAGATCTTCATCGTATGAGCGATGAGCTTGATACCTCTATAGTTCGCACAGTCCATCACATCACCTTTCCTTTTGAAGATCGGCACTATGATGCTGCCCCTCCACGCTTCTGGAATTTTTGCTGACCTAGTGATGTTATTGAAAAACTTGGTCAGCCACTGAAGGCCTGGTTCGCCGAGTGACCTCCATGCTTCCACTGGGATGCCGTCTGGACCTGAAGCTTTGCCAACCTTCATTTTCTTGATGGCCTTTCTCACCTCCTCAATTGTCCAAGGCTGCGTCGGTCCAGCTACTGGTTCCGCGGGAATCTTTTCCTTTCTTGGGAACTCCTTGTTCAAGAGCTGTGCAAAATAGGCTCTCCAACGCTCCTTGACTGCCACAGGATCTCTCAAGACTTCCCCAGCTTCGCTCTTAACAGCTCTGATCTCAGTCACATCTAGGGATGCTCTGTGACGCGCTTTCGCTAGCCGGAATACGTGCTTTTCAGCCTGTGGGCTCTCCAGCTTATCGTAGAGGTCGTCCATCGCAGCGTTTTTTGCACGAGCTACTGCAGCCTTCGCCTCCTTTCTCAATTTGTACTCCATCAGTGCCGAGAGCGATTTGGTCTTCTGCCAGGCTTTGTAAGCATCCTTCTTGGCCTTAACAATCTTCTGCAGATCTTCATTCCAGAACCAAGTTGCCTTATATCCTCTCCTTCCACCTCTAGTTTCGCCTAATGTATCCCTTGCGCACGTCAGGATAGTATTTGCTGCGCTGGCCCATACAGAGTCTATGGAACCGCAGGGATCCGGCAAACCGACAGCTAGAATCTTCTCACGCAATGTCTTCTGCGTTCCATCTGCCAACTTCCACCACCGGATGCGTGGCTCTACTCTAGCTTTAGTTTGCTTAGGCAAGGTCATGCATACATCCGCTAGCAATGGTCGATGCTGTCCTGCAATTTCTTCTCCCAGGATAGCCTTCACATTCTTGATCGTTTTCAGAGAGTGCCTTCTCACAAGGATGTGGTCGATTTCACTTTGCCGAACTCCGCTGCAATATGTGACCTTCTGGGACTCCCTCTTTATGAAGAAAGTGCTAGCAATTGCAAGGTCATGAGCTTCAGCCAGCTCAATGATCCTCTCACCTTCCGGATTTCTCCTTCCAAACCCTCTTCCTCCGTGTACTCGTTCGAAGCCCTTTCTATCCTGCCCTACATGACCATTGAAATCTCCTGCAATCGTCACGTAGTCACTTTCAGGAGCGCTTCTAATGACGTCGTCGAGCTCATCGTAGAAGGCCACCTTATCCGCCTCAGTACAGCCACACTGCGGAGCATATACCGACACCACTGTCCAGAAGCCGTCCTCGGTAGCGATACGAAGGGAAATTATCCTGTCGCTAATACGATTCACAGACGAAACATGTTCTTTTAGGGGCCCACATATTGCTATTGCCACCCCGTTCCTTCTTGTCTCAAGTCCGTGATAGAACAGCTTAATGCCGTCTCCGATCTCTCTAGCTTTGGACCCTTTCCATCTCGTCTCCTGCAGACAACGAACGTGAATCCTCCTCCGTTTCATCAAATCTGCGATCTCCCTCGTCTTACCGGTCAGAGTTCCGATGTTGAAGGACCCGACCCGAACTAACGTCTTTAGCCGAGGTCGTTCGCCCCTCGGTAGCCCTCGCTTTTTAACCACAGGAGGCGGGCGGGCTTCCTGCAGGTCACTTCCGGGTGACTTCCTAGCCTTTACTCTATTCCACATTGAACCTATCATATTTATGTGACACTGGTCTCCATCAGCCGGCCTGTCAACCTGGGCCTGACGCTGGAAAAACGAAGAAGAAGAGGTTGCTTTGGTCACCGTGCCAACCTCATACCACGGGGCGGGGACCTTGTTTATAGAGGCGGTCCCGACTCGCCTCTCCCACTTGGCCGACCTTCTCTGGCAAGCATTTTATAGGTCGTGAGGTGCCACCCCCACGCCCGCCTGCGAAACGTAGGCCAAAATAGGATCGCTCATGGTTCGCGGGGATTTCTCCCTACCACAATCCGCCACACGGTGGACGCGCTCGGTAGCTAGAGCGACTTAATAGCCCCGAGTGATCAATTGCACAACTGGTTCCAGAAAATGTTACAACAGCTTATGATGACGCGTTGTTCGTTCGTTCCTGTGTATTTGATTGTATCGCCCTTCTTAAAAACAAGAGACCTCAATAAATGGTGTGCAAAGAGCATATCTCAAGCGAACAAATCGAGGAAACCCACTCTCTCGAAATGTTTTCCACTTACTGTTCCGAAATTGAATAGATTCAAGGACAAAGCTCCAGCAGAGGGGCGACTCTGCTCCGTACATTGCTGCTATGCAACGCCAAATCATTGCAAACACTGTCTCGCCCGGAATGCTCGAGACCGCTAGCCGCTGGTCCCACCGCGAAATCCTGAGCGCAGCCGACTTCCTCTACGTCTATGCACCTATGGCGAAACATCGGCCGAATGCCCCGTCAGCCTCGCAACCTCACGAGCACTATCTAAAACTGAGCTTTATGATGGAAGCATGCAATCACGTGCTTATCCCCCACCGCCTGCGCTCTGTAAAATTTGTTGCACTACCATTTGTTGATTTACATAAGAGGATTTCGTAGAGTAGTTTCGAAAATTTGGCGACCCATTCTCGGGGGCAAAGCCACTGAAGGGATTCAAACCGCTTGGTCCTCTACAATATTCAATGTATTATCTACCCGACCACTCGAGCAGCTCGATCCGACCATTTTGGTGTATGAACTGTCACCATAGCGCAGTAGGAAATTTTTGACGCATTTTTCTCAAATCTCAGGACCGTTGGGCGGAAATGACGCAAAGGCATCAACACTATCTTAGAAAATTCTTCGAAGCCTACACTTCTCGTTTCGATGTCTGGGGTCGACCTCATGCCATTCTCTTGTCAAGAGAGTTAAAAGACTTGTGATCTTGGTCCCTTACACTTTGAATATACCCCCATCTCAAACTACCGTAAGGAACCTATGAGCTTCTATAGATTTCTATATTTCATTCTGACATCCTAAACCAGAGTTGGGATAAAGCAAAAGATTCGGTTGTCAATAAGTTATCTTCAGATCGCATCTTATCTATACTGCATACTCATTTAATCAGTAATATTGAACATGTCGCGACTTCATGCGACTCCTTTTTGTCATCGTTGAGTTCACCAGGTTGTGCGCGCATGGTCCCCAAGCTCCTCTGAATTAGGCTCCTCCCCTCCGCCGAAAATGCATAAATAGCCGGCGTGCCAGTACTGAAAGTTATTCGTCGTCAGTCCATCGCGAGGAGCGGTTGCCAACAGTCAATGGATGTCAATCAATGGATGGTCAATGGATCGCGTTGAGCACCTGCTCACACCGCCGGCTTGTCCAAGCGGTCGAGGAGTTTGTGCTTGCTATGACCCCTAGTGACTGGGTTGGTTGGATCCTCCCCTTAGTGTTCATATTGTGTATTTGTGTTCATTACTATGCGGGCCATGAATTTGGGCAGTTTATGTGTTCGTGTTGTGTAGCAAGAACTACAGACGTGTGCCGCAGAGTAGCGGTTGTATAATCAGTACAGTTACCATCATGCATATGTGCAGCGCTGGCAGGAGATGGTGGCAGCTCTCCTGCATATCATATGTGTCGTACTGTTGTGTTCACATGAGTCAGTGTTGGTGCATCTAAGGGTGCCCGGGCGCTAGTTGTGTAACAGTGGTGTATTGATATGGTTGGTAGCTTAGGGGCCTCCACTGTAGTTGTGCTGTGATTTGCGTGACAGGCAGATTCATGCATTCTATCGACGCAAGCCAATCGTGTTACCAACCCTGGCGGATAGCATTCCGCTTGTATCAGCCGTGGTTTTCTCGCCCGTCACTTACACCGATGCTTGGTTCTGTGGTCCACCGGGCTACGTAATGGGTGAAGTGGGGAAACGACGAGAGAACATTGCAAACTGAATAAACCGATCTGATTTGAATTCGATAGAAAATAAAAAAAATGAACTGGATGAATGAAAATTAAAGATGAAACGAAGAAACGAAAAACGAAAAAAAAGAAAAAAGTTAAACAATTCGAGTTTCAAAAACACTCTTGGGCACTAACAGAATGTTCATTCACCGTTTGGGTTTTTGTTATGTGTCATATAGGTGTTTTAAATTCCATTATAGAGTTGTCAGATAATAGAATATCTCAACCGTTCTAATTGTAAGAGTGTTGAGGCCTTCAAATTTCCCAAGGCCATTTGATCCTTCTAATTGCGAGGTTAAAGTCGAGTATCCACCCGAAACTTGCTGGTTTGTCAATACGTGTTGTGAAGTCGAGTTTCAATGAAACGGTGGGAGCGTTGCCACGGTAACCAGCAGAGCTGTTCCACAACGTTATCTGCCTGCTCAGCACCTCTAATCTTCTTCATACATTCCTTTTACGACAATTTTCACTATTACTCACTAATGTTCAATAATATTCTTCCTCGACTGTTTATGTCAAATTTTACTATCAAAAGAAATTCATAGCTTATAGCTTGCTCCGTGGAGGGGGGGGGGTGTGAGAGCTGGAATGTTTTTGTGTTGGCCGAATTGGTTACTATTTCGACATCTTACTTAACATGCAATGTTAAGACTTGGATTTACGCATTAGGCATTCATTATTCTATTCATAAGAACAAATCTCAAAACGCGAAACTTTCCAGGTTTTTTTTTGCCTTTGGGTGGTAAATTGTGTAGGAGTTGGAACACTCTGCTCGCATCCTTAAACATTCCATAGGAGGGACCTAAGTTGAATAATTGTCTCCATTTTACTGGGCCTAGTTCCTGGAACTGGGGTAGGATACCTCAGCGAATTTAGACATGGCTACCCACACTTTCTTATTAAGCGAGTACTTCTTACCAAGTGAATGAGGAGGAATGTTTTTTCACAAGCAGAAAAGGAGCAAAAAACCTCGGATAATTGTGCATCAACCTAACAGCTTTGATTATGGAAGTAAAATGCATGGTATAGATAAATAAATAAAAGATGCTCAGCTCAAGAAACGAATAAGCATTGAAGATTAGCGCTTGAAACTTTCAGGCATCACCGTGATGATCACCTCCATATTTATTGATAGTAATCAGTGAAGAAGAACGTACGCAAAGACTTGGTAATTTCTCAATACCTTTTTATTAACAAGACGTATAACTTTGGATTAAAAGGGAGGAAGAGCTTGAGAGAGAGAAGTTCTAGAAAAAAAGAATACAAGAAATTGTTTATCAAATAATAATAAGTTACACTTCGACTGTACTGCAAGGTATCTTGTACTCTATCTTGGAGCCGCTTGGTATGTAATATTTCTAGCTCACTCATTTTCGCTCATTATTATTTTTGTTTCGAATTTCAAATATACTAACCATGCGAAATGTGGAAATACTCCTCACGAGAAGACAGGAGTCTCTAGTTAGTCAGAAAAACTGGTACCAACAATTTAATCTTTTCATTAAATAACGAGCACCTAATAGAAATGACATGAGATGGGTTCCAATAGTGATTTGCGAACAGAAAACATGGGAAAGTGGAATTCGTCGATGTTCCACTGTGCCATAGATTTAGACCCTTTCCGCTAAAATAGAGCGCCTTCCAAAGCTCGATGTTTCTTCGCTTCGAATCCAAAACTGTTCTTTTGCAAGGTTCATGAAAGGCACAATTCCTAGCTCGCTGACATTCCTCTATTGTCGTAGTAACCATGTGTTCATTAGATTGAACAACGTGTCTTCAGCTAAATATGGCCATTGCACAGAATTTCTATTTATTTGTAGGGAGTTTCTAGATAGTCAAGCATATGATGACATACGGTTCCAATCAACATCGCTATGGTAGATCTCCTCGCCAAGAACTCCTGGATGATATGAGAGAGGAGCTGCTGAAGGCCAAAAAGGTAACAACTCTCTGAACTGTTATCATGACGGTAGACTCATCTGTTACTTTCTCCGCTAAAATAATGCCAATTAGGCACTCTTTGAATTCTAAACTTTGTAAACAATTGCTTAAGGTAAACGCGCAGCTGGCCCTAAGTAATCGTCTTCTGAACACGAAGCTGCAGCGATTGACGAGGGGAATGAAATCCTCTAGTAACAACAACAACGTCGTCAAGGTAAGCTCCGATTACGAGATATTCAAAAATAACATTGTTCATGTTCAACCTATTCATTTGTCAGTTCTTAGTTGTTTCTCACAGTCAATATAAAGTAAGCGTCGATGGCGGTGGGCCTTCCGCTGCCTTGAGAAGCACGCCGCGCAACCGCGCCACGCGCGCCAGAATCAATGCCGTCTGCTGTTTCTAGCAGCTTTTCTGCCCGATACGGAAAAAGTTCATCAAATTGGGAAGAAAAACACCTAGAAATAGCATTTCAGCGGCAGACAGTTTCAGACGCAGGGGGGGGGGGGGAGGGCGGGAATGGGTCGCCAAATTTTTGAAATTACTTTGAATACAAATAAAAATTTTGTATCACTTTATTTTTAATTGTTCATTTTTATTATTATTTTTGATATGATTTTTATTAATTGTTTGTCATTATAATTAATATTTTCCATTAATTTTATTCTCCGTCTGGGTCCCCAAAACGGCGGAGACCGCACCTTTTTCCCATGCCCCCTCTCCCCTCCCGCCCACTTCCTGCGTCCGCCACTTCAGACAGACGATTCCGGGGCGTGCGGCGCGGTTGCGCGGCGTCCTTCCTGAGGCCGCGGAAAGGCCATCGCCATCGACGCTCATTAGTACATAGTTGCTTCTGCGTGTGGTTTGGTTGCTCCTCTTCCTAAGCGGACATCATCCACTGGAAGTTCCTTGTGTCTAACTCAGCCTTTTACGGACATTAGGCATTACCCTCACATTGCATCTTCATTCTTCTGTCATACATTTTGCGAACAGAACACTTTATTGGCCGCCTTTCCCACACAACGTCGTTTTCAAAAGCTTGAAAGTGTTTCTATTAGGTGCGTGCAAAAGTTCTGGGGCAGTTGGTGGTATTTCACCCTTCAACGTCGTTTTGCTTCTTGCGTTTACGATGTCCCTGCAACGGTTTTCATGTGTGCTGGTAGCCTGAAACATATGCTACCCATAGCACTTTTGGCTCGGGTCTACATCACAGCGTTGCTCTGTTTTGGGTGTAGAACCAATGCTATGAGCTGTGCAATAATTTGGGGGATTTCGCTTTATGGAATCAAATCTAGAAGATCAACAAGAGAAGGGACCCATAGCATCAATAATACGTTTATGGAGAGTATGTTCTCTAAAACGCCAGGTGCTCGAAGGTTCCTAGGAATTCTGAGCGGAGATAAGAGCCTGGAAAATGAAAATAAATAATTGGTCATTCGTGCTCCAAAATTCTAGCCTAACCTTTATTACTCCTTATACCTGCCTCTAACAGGCTACCCCCATTTCAGTCTTCTACGGCTTTACCTCCGCTGTAAAACTTTTAATGAACAGACCCTACTGGAAAACGAACTATTACAGGTGTAGACCTGTCAAATTTTTAGCTTCTGGAAAAATCTTCTCTGTGCCATATTGGCAACATTACGCAGATGCCAATGCTTTTTGTCTTGAACAAAACTGCTCACTTTGAGTGAAGTTATAGCGTTTTGCAAAACTAGGTGCAACTGCCCCGGAACTTTTGCACGCACCTAATATTTTCTCGAAAACCTCAGTCTTGTGCCCGATGCAAGAACTTTCAGAGGTCTGGATATCAGAAAATGCTACTTGATACCAGCTATAGTTATGATCGAGTATTCGAATAAAGATTTGAAAAATCCGAATATCTGATCATTTAAATAGTCGAATATTCAAAAATATGACCGTGTTCGAATATATTCAATCTCGAGTATTCGACAGGCAACACTATTCGAACATTCGAGGCTTATATTAGATACTCGAAGTTTAGGGCACAAAAAGAGCAGGCATCTATTTCAAGGTCTGAGGGCTGTGACAGTAATGATGCTGCTAAGGCGAACACTCTAGATAAGTGAAAAGGAATTGACATAAGAAACCCTCCGCTTCAAGAGCAGCCATGTTTTGGAGCATGGTCCTTTTATGCGGCCTTGTTGCGGTGATTTTAGTAAACAGTGCTTTCAAAACAGTGTGCAAGTTGCTGACTAAGTTATGAAGTGCAGAAGGATTCAATGGCTTTTTGTGATGAGATATGTATATGTATCTCATTACAAACAGTCGAGGACACTGTTCTTGAATCGGCTTTTCCTTTCTGTTCAACTCCATTCCGAAAGAAGTGTATTATTCGCAGTACCCTGCTAGTTAAAGAATATATTAGGTATTTTTTGGACATTTCTCTGGGTATTTTCTTTAGTTTTTTTTTTACTATTCAGCTAGATGATCGCGAATTCCACGTTTTCCACTGAGTTTCTTTTTGCTGAAGTTGCTGAGTGACGAACACTCGTTCACAGTAGAGTTTAGCAGAAACATAGCAGATTCCAGATCAGCGCCGTCGACTCCATATTCTGAGATACATCTCATTTCAAGGAGAAAACACCAATATTTATATGTGGCTATGAAATGCCACATATAAATATTGGTGTACTTCCCTGGATAGTGTGATCTGAAACATGTTTGGTGGTTATCAGTCCTCATGTTTGAAAGAGCTCACTACCTTTTGGGATTGCAAATCACATTATAGATATCGCCCATCATATTAGTCCACTTGCCGCAGTTCAGTACTGAGGCAGCCGCAAAAACTTCACAGATTGCGATTTTTAGGTTGCTATTTTCGCCAGCGTTTTTCACAGAGTAGATGCCGCTAGTGGATGATGCTCATATTTCCTCTTCTTCACAGCCATGTTCCGACGTGTTGGGGTCGATATATTTTGTATGGTTGCGCCATTTCCTTCGATTGGAGCGTCTCCGTCTATAAGCTTCAGTAACCGCATGTCGTTCTTTATCCTAACTAGCCATGAGTAAGTGATGCTCATTTTCAAAAATCTGATAAGTGGTGAAACATTTGCGAACAAAATTATCAAAATTTATGCCAGACTTCGGGAACCAAGTTCAATTGACCGCTGTTGTGGAATGAATGAGGCTTTGAATGTCTCGAGAGCTTTTTCTTTGAATCAGAGCACCAGAAACTTACAGATCAAGGTACACTTGGAAACTTATGTAGACTGTTATTTCGAGAAGGTTGCTTGGAGTAGAGAATATAACAAAAATCTCAGAAACAGCAAAAAAGTGTTCGGGAAAATGCATGGGTACGTCTCACTAGTGACAAGAAATTCATAGTGCTTCGGAAAATGTTGCTTGCAGTGTTATAGAGGAATCAGTGTTCATGTAAACACGCGAAAGTGGTATTGCGCTGTCCGTTAACCCATAATAAGAGCAGGTACACCCGTATACAGTGCACTGTTTTCGTTCGAATGACTTTGAGGGACTCGAATATTCGATATTCGAATATTCGGGGCTAATCTCCGAATGCATCAATTATAATACCAGCTGATTTGTTCTGCAATCGGGGAGCATTCTTCAAGCATGCCGAGCAAGAATTTGACTCCCATTTAGGCTTGAAGCTTGGTATTATCTTAATATACAACAATTCATCTTGTTAAATGAAACACGTCTGGCATTTCAAAAATGCAGTAGTCGCATCATTCAGTACTTCAAGTTTAAATTTGCAATCCTTTTTAGGGATTATCGCCATGGGTTTTTTTTTTCTCACAAGAGTGGGGAATATTTCTTGACTTGTTGTTAAGAACCTTAAATAATTCAATAGATGCTGTTTCCAAGCCTCAGCCTGCTCATCCTTGTCAACCTAATGTCGGTATTGCTTGATGTCGACATGCAGACACCACTTCTCATCTCTTGTAAAGACGGACCTTAGCCATTTCTGTATGCGGCTGTATGAGGGCAATCCAGAAGCCACTCTGTAGGTCGCTAAAGATTGCATTCCTTCAGATCATCGTCGCTCACTGCGATAACGTTTGTACATTGCGCAACTGATGTAGGTGGTCGGCGATCATGGCAAAGTGAACATTCGAGACCTGTGTCTTTCCACACCTAGTTTGCCTTAGATCTGAACCTTCCAGCTTCCGCAATTGACCATTGTCGACTCCGGATGTCCATCCCCGACCGCGTGAAACATTGGGGTTTAAGACGTCAACACAAAGGCGTCTGCGCATTCGGACACTGTACCATCCCCGAATGCAGTGGTAATGCGAAGATTGGATGTGGCTGCTGATTTATCAGATTTGAAGTCGTATACGGAAATGCCGCGAATGTTGTATTTTAAAAGCTCCATTTTCCAGGAGGAGGTTGTGCAGGAGTTCATAGGTAGTGATAGCAATGACCTTGCACATACCGGACCTCCTTATATATACACAATGCAAGTTGCAGGGTTAAAGGGTGGGATCAAAAAACACACCTTAAAAAACCGTGAGAACTTCCCCTAATACGTAGAACAAAAAGATGACTGTGCAAACGAAATAGCTGTAGAAAAAAGACCGAATTTCTGACTCCTCTTATGAGCATCGGGGGGGGGGGTAGTAATCCCGCTCATGTCGTAACATGTCACGAGGCTGGCTCGAGACGCGGCACTTCAGGTTCGCCCCAAACCGCATGCTACACCACGCGAGAAGCCGGCAGTGCGAGAGTTACGAACCTGTCACGGTCTTGGGAGGTTGTCATGTTGTCACGAAGCCGTGAACTACGCAATCTGACAACTGAACGGCAGAGCTCGGGAGAATAGTGGTAGAAACCGCGAGGCGCAGAGTGTTGCAAATTTCATGCCTTCGTGCACGACCAATTTCGTAACGGTTCGTAAACTATATTTTTGCGTAAGTTTGGTGATAACTGGCGCATACGTTGCTACGACCTATATCCAGGTTCCTCATGATAAACTAATCAACAGGCTGCATCAAGTAGGAATCCACAGTAGAATCATAAAATGGTTAGCGGAATACCTTACCGACAGAAGATTCAAAGTTAGAATCGGTCAGTGAAGTTTGTGCTCAGCGGGGTTCCACAGGGTTCGGTCCTTTCTCCCATCCTCTTCAACATATACACTTATGATTTGCCGCTCACTTGTAAGAGACCTAACGTTTTCTGTAAGGCCTTCGCAGATGACATCAAGTTGTATGGTCGCTCATGCAGTCAGGGCTACGTTGCGGAGTTACAGTCCGCTATCGAAGCTGTCTACCATTGGTCTCTGCGTTGGGGTCTTCCATTATCTGGTAGTAAGACCAAAATACTCCATTTAGGAAATTCAAATAGCAGATCTGATTATTTTGTAGATGGATTTAAAGTGCAAGCTGTTTCCAAAACAATTGACCTTGGTTTTCATCTCACTGAAAAGCTACAAACTTTGACACCTACTTTAAACTTTGACAAGCATTGCGAAAATATTGCCTCAAAAGCTATGAATAGGATCTTTAATTTATTCAAATGTTTGTCAACTGATGACATTCAAATACTCCTGGAAGCATACAAGGTCTTCATTCGCCCAATGCTTGAGTATGGTACCACTATATTTAATCCCAACAAGGTAAAGACTGTTGCAATACTAGAGAGAGTACAGAACAGTTTTACCAGGAAATTATTATTGCGAGCACGTGAGTTTGACTATGCTAGTATTCCACCTAGTAATCTCAAGAACCGTTTACTTGGACTCGAAACCTTTGAGCATCATAGACGCATATTTTACCTCATTATGGTGTACAAGATACCACATGGTCACACAAGGCTGAACAAGTCTTCCTTCTTTACAATCTGTGACACCGTAACTCGTGACGAGAGGAGTAAAATTCGTTTACCTCACTCTAGAAGTTCTGTTAGGACCCACTTCTTCGTTCACCGAGCGGGTTCTGACCTTAAGTTGTGCAAGCGACAGGTTATTCCCCCAAATATGTCATCCTTCATTAAATTACTAGATGGGTTTCTGAAAAATACTTAGCGTTTTTTTTCGTTTTTTTACATGTAATTGTTCCTGCGTCAGCCTGTCTTTCCTTTATTTCATCGTTGTTTGTTTTACCAATGACACTTAATTTTCTTTAGTCCCTTAGGTGTTTTATCTTTTTAATCACATGTGTTAATATGCATGTAACAATAAATAAATAGGGGCAGGACTCAATGTTATAACGAACTTCGTTCAGCAGGAATCACTGGCTCACGTGAAAGGAGTTACAGGGATATTTTTAATTTCGAACGCATGGATAATGCGGAATCTACTCGGCAAAAAGCTTGTTGAATTTTCGCAACGTAGAAATTTCCACCAAACTTGTTTTCGAGGTCTATTCTAGCTCAATATGAAATGGTCGTTCATATGTGATTTCATGATCTCGTGATCTCGTCAATCAGTTCAATTGATTGGAAGGCCGGCCCTCTTTCATGCTACAGCAAGGTGCACACAGATTGTCAACCACATTCTTTGATCTGCAATCTTGTGCGTTGCCGTACACTGTGTTCTATAGCGTAGAGCATGTGCGCGCCAGAGACGCGGACGTGAGGGTTCAACTCCTTGGTCGGAAACTTTGCACATAGTTTCGCTAGCTTGTGACACTCTCGGTTAGGCTTACGACATATTCGTGCCTCGTTCGGAACTGTTACGAGCCTGGCTGGTACATGTTGTGGCGAAATTGTGGGATTACTATCACCCCGGGTCCACTCCCCAGGCAATTCAAATGTCCTATCCCGGAACGAAAATCTAGAGGCTTTCAAAAAGTCTTATATTTTCACTGACGTCCTCTATATTAGTAGTATATAGTAGTATTAATAGTACTGCGCCGCTCAAACGCGCTACAATACATCGAAATTCTGAGGCTGGAAAATTCCTTAGAAGTGGAGTCCCAACTAATAGGAATTAATTTTGAGCACAATAGCTTGTAAGACTCTTGGGAAAACAGCTCTCGAGCCCCTTGTTTCAGAAGAAAATTTGGGGTCTGACACAAGAAAGAACCATCGATTACCATTTCCGAGAGCACGGTGTTCAAGTATGAATTGCAGGGCATAGATCAATGTTATTGGATGAAGTTGCAGATCTTTGTGGCAAATGTACGTGGCGAATGCTCCTCAATAGAAGAGATTTCGACTTCATTCAAAAATATGACATTGTTCGTCGTACGAGCATGTATCTTTGCATATCATGGGCACGCGTCCATTTTTGTCTGATCGGGCAATCTTCTCAGCAACACATCACTCCAGCGTTTTCCTAACCACCTCCGCATCCTGCAATACATGAAATCTCAGAGCCATCCTGGATCATGTTGTGATGAAACTTGTTTCCCGTCAGGGCTGTAGCGGCTATGTAATCACATCAATCTCTGAAGAACTACTTTTGGGTTCAGACCAAGCACACTGAGATCCACCATACGATGTACCTTTCACGGTATGAACCCTCACACTGGCGGCGCGCAGCAGAAACGCGATCTACTCGTCGAAAGCGGGCCGAGGCAAACTGGTGATAAGGTCGCCAGCCATGATCGCCAGACTCTAACGACAAGATGTCAATGGAATCGGGCTCGGCCATCGATACTGGGGAAGCTCTGTCCATCACAGAGAAAGGCACGTGCAAAAAGTGTATCGAGTTTTTCACGTGATACTCGTCCTCAAGTCTTAAAGTGGACCTAGCAATATTCAGCCGATTCGTCAACTACGGATGTTTCGCTTTAGCTTTTTTGGTCGGCACTTTCACGGATCCTCTTTGGGCAGCTTTCAGTTGTCGTCTGGGGTCAACATTGTATCGGTGTCATACCACTCCTTCATCATACTCCAGTACAGCTGCGTCGTTGACCTCACCTTGTATAAACCGCATGTCTCTAATCAGGTCTGCGCTATAGTCATCGAGATGAGTATGACGAAGTTATACTTCTATCCCAGGTAGTAAATTCAGAGACATTTATGGGTAAAATCTCTGCAGTAGAAGGGCGAACTTCACGGTCACATGGTAGATGCAGACTGCATTCGGAATCGTTGTGTTCCAGAAGTCCAGGCTCCGTCGCTTTTGCAAGCGCAATTTGCCGGGAATTGCATTAATAAGTCACTGTGTTCGTTATTCTCGCCTTGGTTGAATCCTCTAACAGTTCATTCGCAAGCCCCGTGCCCTTGCCCGCGTGGATTTGTCTCGGCCATTGACCTCCCTCACAAATCTATTTTTGGAACAAGGCCCAAGCGATGGTCCTGACCAACTGTCCATAATGGGATATGCTCCTAGCCACTCAAAAACTTGCCGATTAGGAGTGCAAAGAACTTAGGTAATTCAAAAAAAATCTTTTTAAAGAAAGGAAAGAGATAAAATCAATGAGTCGGAAAAACGAACGCGATATCCAGTCCTATAAAACATCGATGACATCCTTTTATATGCGCCTTTTCCCGCCATTTGGTAAGAGCCCCAATTCTCCGCTACCACACAACAAAATAAAACATACAACCATCACATGACAAAAGATGTCACAAAACCACAATCAATTGTGATCGTTATCCTACAACTGAGTTACACATCATGGCTTTCTTGCTAACGTTACAGCGTTTATTAAATTGCTGCGTGTCCAATCACACATGTTTTTTTTTCATAGTTCGGAACTCTTCTATAGATATTCTTTCCAGGTAGAGAGAGCAGAGATTTCTACACCAAGTACAGCTCAGTCGCGAGGAAAACACTTACCAAATAAAGGCGGACCATCCAGGCAAAGGTTTGCGAGTAAATGCTAATCAGATGACTTCTTTTTGACATTTTGTATGCCTGAGCAAGGTCGCGTCAGCAGAACGCCATTTACTACTAGTATGAGTGACCCCCTTGGCGAAAAAAGCATGCACTGCATGGCAGCATGGCATGTAATGACGTGAGCTGAGTGGGGCTCAACGACATAAGTAACAGTAGCTAAGATCAGGAACCTCTAGTGCTCGTGAGCCAATTTGCATCAATTGCAAATGAATGAAATAGTTATCGGTGAAATAGTTATCGGTAAATTTTAATAAATAGCTGAGATCTTGTCATTGCTTAAGTTCGCGATTCTGTGAATGGAAATGTGCGCATGATAAATATGGAAAAGCATGATATGATTGGAGCATCGTTCACCTTCCCTTGTTTCAAACACATTATTTGATCCTCTTTCACCTTTCCCTGTTTTTCTTTCTTTTCGCTGAAGAAAATTTCCATTTAAGGCCTAAAACAGCTCAAGTCACGGTTGCACCGACCGCGGAAGCTAGCAGTAATGCGGGGACAAGTACGAGTGGAGAGGCTACTCTTTCAGATCAGATTCGTGTTCTTCAAGAGAAAAACAAGAAGAAGTTGAGGTAGCTTTTTAAACCGTACCGTTGTGTATCATTTACATTTCCCTAAATTGATGTCTTCCTCCCATTATTGAGCTCAAGATCAAGTGCCATTCGATCTCACAGTTTTTTCTGATTTAGGGTGGCAAAGGCGTATGCAGAACAGAATCGAAAGTTGAAGGAGAGACTAAAACAAATGCGGGAGGAATTCTATGAGTTGAGAAGAAATCGCGTCAAAAACGAGAGTGGAGCTACGTCGCCATCACCTCACTTGAATGGTGCCCTTCAGATTTTTGTAATTTTTGTTTTCCAGTTCCAGATCTTTGATCAGTTCATGGAAATTTAAAAAAAAACTATTCGCGTCGGAGGCGGGGTCTCACACCATTCTTACATTTGGGCGGTAAGCAGGTAGTAAACTTTTTGGCACCTTTTCTAACAATGCAGTTGAAACGTTGCAAATATACTAGAAACCTCTTGTGCTATCGTAATAAATAATGGCCCTACGGATTTTTTTTTAGCAACGAAAATCTTCTACAAGTATCCCCTCTAGCCGAAAAGAAAACACTTGGAAAAGGTCAGTAACTGTTGCATTGGGATCATTCATGTGCAATGTTAGTTTCAGTTTCTTTGTCAAAAACGAGCCTGTAGTTAGTCTCTTAGTCCTTCGGTGCTTGTGCTCAATTACTGCAGGCTTATGGCGTTCCAGGTACGACCCCGAAAAACCCCTCGAGAAAGTTTGGATGCGTTCTGAATTGCGACCAAAAAGTGTAGCCAATTACCTTGATTAAAGATCCTGTTCTGTTTAGGATCCTCAGCACTTTGGCTGAAAGGTCTTTAAAATACTTGAATACCATTTGCGGTACACTTTGATGCCGTGATAGTCCGCTACTTTATCAGCATTTCAGATATCACGAAGACCATTGATGCTATCTTTTTTTCTCCACCGCTACTTTTAGATCCTCGCCCCAACAATCTTGCTTGAATTCCGGTCATAACTGTCATACTATATCGAATATAAGGTCAAATGCACTGAATTAAGAAACGTAGAGGTGCGGAGCCGAGGGGTATATCATCCTGGTCCAGACTAGATACAGATAACGTGACATGGCTTACAGTGCATCCCTTCATTGGAGATGGGGTACTTGACAGCCTGGACAAACGTGTTAAAGAATGATGCCAGCACATTCGTGAAGTTTTTCTTCTGGCTCACCGGGTTCTTATAATGGTATCTTTATTAAAAGCCCAACGTTTTGACATAAACATCGTTGTCAGCGGCCTGAAAGTGACTTCAGCTTCCTTAATCTTTGCGCTACATGGTCAGAAGTTCATACCACTTTCCCAACTATCGGCGTTGTCTTGGGCGAGGTACAATGAGAACATCAGACTTGAAATCCAACCCAACAACGATTCCTTCGTTTCTTTGCGGATGGATCCGCACTACTAAAGATTGTTACGACAGAAGAGTAGATGCTAATAATCGTCCGAATTTTATTTTATCAACAGATCACCCCACATAATGATAGGAAAGGAAGGAGGTCACTAGTTACTGATAGACATTCATTTCTGTCGTTCATTCTCGGATTCCTTGTTGTGACCCAGTCCGCTTACAGCACTTTGTAGAAATGTCATCCTCGCAAGCTAGTATCACTTGATTTTGAAGTCTTCCTCATCGTACACCTCCATCCAGTGACGCCCTGGCGGTGACGTTGGACTTCTCCTTCTTTTTGTGGCCATGTGCTCCTTCATAAGTATCTCCTCTCCATTTCTGCTAGGTAGAGGTCATTGTAACCTAAGCATTCCAACTGACAGACGACTCTCAAAAGCCAATTGTTAGCCAAAATACCGTCGCAATTGTCCAACACGGAGCAGTTTCTTTGTTTGTCCAAAATCTTCAAAATATATGATTAGGAAGTTTTTTTGCCTTCTATGTAATGATTGTTCGTTCCAAAATGAATTTTTCACATATACGCAGGTTTCGACATAATGCTGCACCTTGAGTCAGCTCAAACATGTGAAAATACATGATTACGCAACTAGTTTCAGGTCAGTCTGCACTGAACATGTTAAATCAATACTTTTTATTTTGAAATCGATGACAGACGATTGTACGAACAGCTAAAAGTCACTGATTTCTGAGTAAAACAAGCAGCAATCAACATAAAGTTGTAAGGCCTGAAATATAAGACAACTCGTCAAATATGATGCCTCCCCTTGCTCTAGAGCAAGGGAAAGAATTTCTCTCGCGGGGATGGGGATACGGCATTCCTGCGATAGTGTGCATTGCCAGGGACCGCCTGTCTTCTCTCCGCTTCCCGTAGGGAATTACGCGGGAGTCATGCATACGGGGCCCATATTTGAAGACTAGCTGTGGGGCAAAGACTGATACCAGTCCTTGCTGTATGTTTCATGTCTCAAATAGAGGAACCTCTGGCTTGCCAATACTATTCTGTCGTTACGTTGGTGACTGCTGTGCAATAACATGAGCACAGCAAATGGACGAATGCTTCAGAATTCTGAATGAACAGTCGCAATACATTCGGCTCACTCGAGAAACCCCGCGTGATGGATGGCTTTCCTACCTCAACACCCAAATAAAGGTATCAAATGGCATCATGCATGTCAAATGGTACCGAAAGGAAAGCTCCAAGAACATCTTAATTCATGCCAACTCTGTGCATCCTGCTCCTGTCAAACGAGCTACCGTACGAGACATTTCCAACATGGCTACGTCGTTGTGAACCGGTGCGAGTTCCGAACACTAGCATCACGGATAGCACGCAGCAACGGCAACTTGATTCCGTATCACCACCGCAGACCACTGCGCGATGGTAATCGGAATCTAATTCCTTGTAAGAGCAAAATCCCTCTTCGGCTGGCATTCTTCTCTGACAAAACAAGCGCGCGTTTCAACAATGTACGAGCTCAAATGCAAGACGACGTTTTCATTGTGGACATTCCCAGTAGAGTTTTACATTCGAAAATATTTTTCGAATATTCGAATTTTCGAACTTTTGGGAACCCTCGAATTTTCGAATATTCGAATTTCCGAATTTTTGCGAACCGTCGAATTTTCGAATATTCGAATTTTCGAATAAACCCGGACCCTCGAATTTCCGAATAATCGAACTTTCGAATATTGCGGAGCCATCGAATTTTCGAATATTCGAATTTTGAATTTTTTGGGACCCCCGAATTTTCGAATATTTGAATGTTCGAATATTTATTCGAATAACGTTCCATTTGGTAAAGACATTTTGTACCCATGCATGTAGGCGAACAAGGCGATATGTTTGCCAATCACAATGGGCACGAAACTTTTCGGGTAGTAAGTTTCATCTACCCTTTTGGAATTTCTCACAACCTTCTCATGAGTGGAAGCTTGTGCTGCTTTGGAGTTGGTCCCTCATCCGTTTTAGAATTGCAACTGGTTGAAATTCCTAAGCTTAAGAATGCTTATCTCACTTGAGGTCTGTAACCATCATTAAAGGATTGTAAAGTGGATGAAACCCTTCGAAAGTGAGAAGGCTTTCGCTTTAATATTTCTGTGTTGTAGTTTAACAAAACGAGCCATGGTAGTGAATGTAGAGGTAGAGGTTTTGACGCGGTAAAAATAATATTGGGTATAGTGGTTCAGTTACCTTGCTCATGAATGAGTTTCCAGCTATCAACAAAAAAGCGTCAGCGACATAAAAAAACACTGCGTGTAATCCCGTTCCTCATTATTACTTCTGTTTATCGGGTCCAATTGCATTCTTGTACGTTGAATGTCAAAATCAACCGAACTTCTATAACAAGAAGTCGGAGTACGTCTACGGTCACTTACCACCCGCACGCGCAGCGTCAGGCCGTTTTGCCTTTTTGGACCTTTCCCAAACAGCCGTACGTGGTTAAAAGATGCCCTAGGCTATTACATCGTCTAACTGATCACTTTAGATCAAAGCTAAGCTATCCTTATTGAGGAAAGACCAGCGCTTTTCTTCTACTGTTGTACCGGGGCCTGACGCGCCGCGGGTGGTAAGTGTCCGATAAACGTCGGAGTATGTTTGGGCAGAAAGGTTAATAAGAGGATCTCAAGATTTTGTGTGAGTTTCGAATTCCATTACTGACGCTTATGCACTTAGAAAGAGTTTCAACGAAGCAGTAGTCGTAAATCAGCTAAATATAAGGAGGAATGCTGTGTAAAAGTTATTATTGTTGTTTGCAGTTCACTTACATAGTTCTGGAGGAAAGGCTTGAATAATTGGAAGTTTAGTTGAAACTGCTGGTTTCTCAAGTGTCTAGAAAAGTACATACGTAGGTTTTACCGGAGAGATCATCGTCGCCAATGTCGTATACCTCGTAGGATTGCAGTTTCAAAGCTTTCAAATGCAGTTGGTGAATTTCGAATGCGTGCAAAGATATGAGCAGGTTTTTGGGAAGATTGAGATTGAAATGAGAAATTGGAATGGAGTTTCAATGGGAATGGTTCTTCATCGAGAAAATGGAACTGAAATAACAATTGCGAAGCAAAACATTTGCAAATATTCGAATTTTCGGCCTAAAATTTTCGAATATTCGAATTTTCGAATAATCCCGGACCCTCGAATTTTCGAATATTCGAACTTTCGAATATTGCAGGGCCATCGAATTTTCGAATATTCGAATTTTCGAATTTTTTGGGACCACCGAATTTTCGAATATTCGAACTATCGAATTTTTCGGAACCTCCGAATTTTCGAATATTCGAACATTCGAATAAATATTCGAATTTTATTCGATTCGGTCAAAACTCTAATTCCCAGTGACAACATCAAAGAGCAGTCGGTCAGCAGTATGCTTAATGATAGGCTTTGTATATCAGAGCAGTACGTTTGCCCGAATGGAAAAACAGTTTGTGCTGAAATTTCCCGGCTGGAATGGTTAAGTTACCATAACCATTATGTAGAAGAGGAGGGAACGACGCTCAGCGTAAGTGTGAAGTAGCAGATGGTCACAAAAACGAGAATTTCAACGTCACCACTAGGGCGTCACAGGATTGAGGTGCATGATAGGGAAGAACTCGACATCAAGTGCGAGATACTAGCTTGCGAGGATGTTTTAGAAGCGGTCTGGAAGCCACAACGAGGAATCCGGGAATGAACAACAGAAATGAATATCTATCAGTAACTAGTGACATCCTGCCTTTTTTATCATTGTGGGCATTTTAGATCAGATAACATTCGGAAGATTTGTGACATCCAATCGTCTGTTGTAACTAGCTGGAGCAGGGCAGACCCATCCGCAGAAAAAAATGGTGGAACTGTTGGTGGATTAGACATCAAATCTGAGTGCTCTCATTGTTCCTCACCTGAGAGAACGCAGAGAACTGGCAAAACGTGATAAGACTTTTGATCATACTGCGCAAATTAAAGGCAGTGTGGCACCTCGTTTTCGTGTTTGAGGCTTCAGCGAATTCTAATCTCCTTGATGCGCTGAATCCAAAAACTGTTTTTAAACCCATTTTTCAAACGGGAACAAAAATGAGATAAGGAACAGATTGCCGAGCAGAGTGGACGCGTGAAGCCGCTGGTCTTATCGATCGGACACGTCGAGCCGTTTTGGCCAACGCTGCAGCTGTGGCGGCAGCCAGCACAGCCACGGACCTCTCCGCCGAAGTGGTCTGTGAACTGCACTTCGAGATCCTCCGAAAAGGCGGCTTTTGTCAGTTTTATCCGTTTTGACTTACACGAGGTTCAGAGTCTGTTGATATCTACAATTCACGAAGCGACACTGCCTTTAAGAAAGCTGAAGGCCTCTGACAACGGCTGTTACGTTGAAACATTACGTGTTTAGTAGCGGTTCCATTACAACAGTCTGGTGAGACTGAAGAAAAATTTAAAGAAATACCTGAAGATAATGCCGAGATTCAAAGATGAACGAACATGGAAAGCGATGCTAATATACTTGGTTCCGGAATTTGTTATAAAACTATCAAAGTCACGGGTAAAAATCAAAATCGCTAGTGGACGTGACATTAACGAGTACTAGCATCTTATATCGTATATATTGCATTTTAAGGATTGGAAAGCTGGGACACCACTCAACTGGTTGAGCTGATCACGAAGTTGGAAGCAACACGACTTGATACAGCGCTTAAACGTCGCACCAGCGAATTTGGAGGATCTCCAGAAGACCTTGATAGCGGGAGTGATCTTAAAGAGGAGTTCAATGGAAGTAACGCAGAGACAACTTTGGACAGGTGATGGAATAGGTTTGAATTTCGACAATTATGAAGATTTCACCCTTTTGTAAGCGTCATTATATAACATTTCTCTACCTGGTTTCAATGTTAACGAGTGTGCTCAAAGGCGCGAGTGAGTGTTGTTCCCATACATACATGTGTACAGGCTATCCGACGAGTCCCCTCAGCCGGCGGGAAACGTTGGGTGGCGCGCCTGCGGCGCGGCGTTCTTGGCAGCGCACGTCAAATTGATCAGCTGTTGAGATCAACGCCGCCACGCTCAATCGGCAAAAGGTAGGTTTTCTTTGTTTCTATCCATTGTTGTAGTTTCTTTTTTGAATATATCAGCGTATATCAGGTCATTGCTCGTCTAAGGCTGTTTTGCACGTTTCTTTTTCTATTTGAATGTGTTTTTTCGTTGTTTTTCTGGGTGGCCATAGTAGAATCAAAAAAAAAACACATTCAAATAAAAAGGTAACGTTCAAAACGGCCTCAGACAAGCAACGGCCTGATATATGATGATATATTCGAGAAAGAAATCACAACAATGAATAGAAAAAAACCCCTTTTGCCGATTGAGCGTGGCGGCGTTGATCTCCAACAGCTGATCAATTTGACGTATGCTGCCAAGACGGCCGCGCTGTAGGCGCGCATCCACGACGTTTCCCCCCGGCTGAGGTGACTCGGATAGACTGTATATTAGGTCAGCGCAGAAATAATACACGTTTCTCGTTGCGCCATCTTTAGCGCAAGGAATTTCCAGTAGTTCTTATCACTGATATGAAATTTTCATTTCGTGGCGGATTTTATGCCTTTTTGGACTGAGCAATTAACTGCTCGATACGTGACGCATTCAGATCAAGATTGAATCCCCTTCTTCTTCCAAGCAGTTCCCTGGTGATTTTCCAAATACGTTCCGAGTGTGTCGTTTGGGGTGTTGAGGCGCATCCGGCACAGGCCAGTAGTTTTTGATCCTCCATAATGTGCCAATCTAATTCAGAAAGGAACTCTTCAAGAATGGTGCCGCCGTTTAAGACTTCCTGTCTTCCTCCACCATGTTGCCGAACGTTCTTTTTTATTCTTACAGCTAGATCGAATTTTCGCACGGATGCCAAGATGATCCGATCGACAGCAGAATGGTGGTCATCTGGTGGACACCACCTTCGGTTTGTATGTGGTCGATCTCCATGAGAGCTCTAGCGCTGAGCGATACCCATGTCCACTGACGATTGTATTCCTTCAAGAAAATGAAATTCCCACGGAAAAGGCATGCAGCAGGCTAAAGCACATCGAGACAACTACCATTTTCGTACCAGTCTCCTAATCCAACCTCTCTTATCCTGTACTCGTCTCCTTTACCTTTCCCAAGTTTAGCGTTGAAGTCTCCAACAACGACCTGTAAAAGGTCTTTTCGTTGTTGATGACTTTCGCCAATTTTCTCTAAGAAGCATCCAACTCCGTTTCATCAGCTGCTACCATTGGCGAATAACAGTTGGTGATACTGACGGACTTATGACGAGGAAGGCTAGGATGGAGAATCGCTAGACGCTGTGACAGGATCTCGTGTGAACCGACAAGATGGCAGAGCCGGTAAATGGATGCACGACAAGACCAACGCCTTCAACATTTTATGGTCGAAACTTTTCACCACGGATGGAGAGTGTTCCGTTATTCAGTTGTCGAACATCTATCTTCCTGCAGAGCAATCACTCTGATAACTGTGCAGCACGAACGCAGCCCGAACGGCGTAATGGTTCGGGTAGGAACCCTAGCAGCAACGATTGCCAGTTGCTGCAATCCTCCCCTTGATTGCTGCCGTCCCTCAGCAATTGCTGCTAAAGGGCCGACAGATTGAGCAGCAATCGAGGGGAGGATGGCAGCAACTGCCAACCGTTGCTGCTAGGGTTTCTACCCGAACCATTACGCCGTTTGGTCTGCGTTCGTCCTGCACAGTTATCAGAGCACGTGGAATTTGAAGTTTCCAGCAGCATCAAAAAGGTGGAGGTCGGCGTCTGTAAATAACTATTCTAACGTTATAAATGCAAGGCATGAAACAGTCAACACCCTTATCGCCTTGATTCGGAATCGAAGATCTCCTGCGCAACCCAAGATTTGTTTGCCTTTCGTCGGCTCTGGTAGTCTAAGACGGCAAAGCACAACGTGAGGGGTACTGAGGCAGAATGTATGTTGGACGTGCAAGTAGAAGTTAGATACCTCCAGTCTCCTGGAAAGGTTTGGGAAACCCTGCTAGAGGACCTACTTCCGCTGTACATCGCAGCTCGCCGCCCAGGGTCACTTCCGCGCCCCTTTGAGGCGGTCAATCGTCGTGAAGGAGCGTTCTGTGATAGAGTTTATTATCTGGCAGGTTGCTCACAATCAGTTCATACATATGTTTTGATATCAGTCCTGCGCCCCAGCTGACGTCACACTTCCAGACTTCACAAAATGCTTGCTTCACTTCCATAAATCATTTACTTAGTTCTTTATATGCACATAAGTGCGCCACACAATAATGTAACACGAGCGCAAAGAAGAAAATGGAAGTTCTCCAGATATGTAAATAAATCTAAAGCTATTTCAAGATGTAGTCCTGGTACATGAGGTGTGAGTGACAGAGCTTTACACAGGAAATTTATGTGTACATTAGCAAAAATGAAGTTCACACTCCGAATAAATTTTTACTTAACTCAGCCGAGGTTTCTTAAGCAATGAAATAAAAATTCAGTATTTCTATTCTATACGCGCTAGAATACGTAGCACAAATGACTTTTCCGTAAATGACGCTTTTTCTTCTGCCCTATTTGGGTCGTCATTAGGTGGAAGAAGCCCGGACAACGTTCTGGATAGCGGATGGGCCAAAACTTATGGATGGCGACTGAACGGATAGCCGGATACGGATATTCCGCTCAACGCTGGTGCAGACGCAAAGAGTCAGAGTGCCAAAGTGAAGATTGGGCAATGCTTGCGGGCGAACTGCGACCATGGTATTCTCTAGTAGTTAAATTAACCACAATCTTTAAATGATTCCATTTGCTTGTGGAGATTTCGCTATTTTTGTGGCGGGAGTGCTTCGATTCGGTTGGTAGTTATTATTTCATTACCCACTAAACTCGATTCGAAGATAAATGAGGAAGTTGTCACGGTATTCCTCCAAAGTGAGAGAGGGAGAGAGATCGAGTTGTGAAAACAGAAATTATTGAGGATTGTAAATGGAAACGATATCTGTTGTGTCACCATCAGAAAGCAATTCTCATGTTTGCGGTATGATTCCTTATGTATAATGTATAATGAAGAAGTTATATAAATCCTCTAAAGAACGTTTTCAGTACGACCCACAGTAAAGGAGTAACTGCCAGCAAATCCAGCAACGACGACCAGGTAAATGATCTAACTTTCGATTAAGAAAGTGTTTCGACATGACTGAAGTTTTTTTCCTGGAAATTTCTTTGAAATAAGTAATTGAGAATCCTTCTCTAATAGGAAAACTCTTAGCTGAATTTCCGAGCAGCCACATTGAAATGTTCAGTTAGTAGGGTGCCTACTGAAAAAGTGTTCCAATGCCTCAGTGTAGGGAGAATTTCAGGAAAAAAAGCGTGCACAGGACAGCATAGTGATTACGGGAGTTGTTTTTTTTTTTCAAATGAAAGAAACTACTCCTGACGAAGACACTTAATTGGAAAATGAATTTTCATCACGTTCTTTTTTTTTAACGTTTTTAGCTAGATAGTTTAGACGAACTGCTTTACACGATCTTGCTGCCTTCTGGCTGGCGCTTTTATCAGGGTGTAAAACTGTAAATGCGCGCATTTTACGTCTTAGTGAACATGTCGTTGAACACCTTTGCACACGTATTTGACATTACCTCACAGATCATTTCATGGCTTTAAAGGGCATGAACTGTCGAGCCTTGTGCAATTTAAATTGTTTTGAGCATAGAAGGCGGCTGGCCAGGTTATGGAACTTTGCTTCTCATGTTCAGAACCCCTAGAACAAATTTCAGACAAGCATTTGGCGAGCAAGTTTTTGATCGCATCTGAAAATTGGTCGCACCTAATCTTGTTGGTAACCTGTTTTCCTGCCGACAAGTTGAGGGCCATATGAACTTGTCTACAACTTGCTGTCACGTTTTCATTGCCAGGAACTTGTCAGAAGAAGCTTTTAAGAAGCTTGCTGACAATTTGTTTTCGCTTCTTTTGTTTCAATCCATGCCCTTTATTGCCATGAAATGATCTCTGAGACTCGTAGTTTCACACCCTAATAAAAGTGCAAGCTTCTAATGCCAGAAGGCAGCAAAATCGTTCAAAGCTGTTTCATCTAAACTAGCTACAAACGTTGTTGTTGGCAAAGGAAAAAGAACATATAGGAAATCAATTCTTCAGTTAACTAAATCACACTACACAACGCAAGCATGTTGTGGAAATGATTTCGACGTTGTCGAAGTGATAATGAAAATCTTGTAGGCGAACAACACACTGAGTACGACAATTTTATGTGTGATAGATCAAGAATGCACGTCAGTCCCTCGCTAAACTTGATAAGGACAATCTAAGAAATCCGGAGGTAGCTATGAAAGAACTAGGAGTTTTTCCATGCTACGAAGAAGAAAGCTGGTAGCGGAAGCGGATATGGCACAAATCACCCACCTACATATGACATCCTTGGCCACCTTGTTAAATATTACAGTTTGTTTGAGAAGATTTCAACATCGAATAAGAGAAGCTTCTTTCACTAAAACACAGGCAGAAAATGCAGCTTCTTAACAAAAAAAAAAGCATTCCTATCTGGCCCCATATTCGAGTTCTTACATGCACAATGTGATGGTGGAATATTAATATGTAGGCTTTTGCAAGTGCTGGAAACTGGTCATACATTTATACGTACGCACAATAGCCATGATGTCGAAATGATGTCTACAAAAAATTCTCCACAAGATCCGAACTCACGTGCGGTAAATGACAAACAAAAAACTAGAAAAGAAGTTGGGAAGTCCTGTCTCGCGTGCATAGTACAACGTTGCCCGTACGCATCATCGAAATTACCAGAGGTGAACAAGTCAACACAACACAACTTTACCCATCGTTAACACGGGAGTGAACACATTTACCCAGGGTAATCGCAATGATGAATACGACCCCAATTTGGCGTTATCGGACCTCTACTTGCATCAATCGAAGAGTTTTTCCTTAGTGGAGAAAAAGAGCAATAACTGCGAATAAATCAAAATTTGAGTGATCCGGGGTGGTTGTATTTTGGCCGAAATTGCCATCTTTATCTGAGGTGTAAGTCCCAATTAAGTCCCAATTGACTACCAACCATGACTTTCAGAAATATGCTGTTCTCGATGTGGTATAACCAGTGATCAAACATGGATTGAAAATTGGTATCTAAGCTGGAGCGAATGTCGAGCTTTCATCAACATCCCGAGCCCGAGATCGCATGACGCTGACCTACCGCTAAGCTCGAGCTCATCAATAATTGCTCAGCGTGCGTGAAAGAGCGCGAAATAAAGCGACACGCAGACACCTTGCGAAATCGACAACAAAATGTACCCAGCGGTACATTTTGCTGCCGATTTCGCTGGCAATTTCTCCGACACAACCGCGCTCTGAGCGCACATGTCCACATCCTACCCTTCATTCAGGAGAAGGTACAGGAAACGCAAATAAGATCATTATCCACACTACACTCTTGAACGGAAACCATTAACCACACAGAGATGGTTGGCAATGGTGTAGTGGTTAAGAGGCTTGTTCATCGTGGAATCGGTCGATGGCTTGACGCCTATGCAATGGTACATCTTTGCATAGGACTTCATGTGCTTTCTGCATAGAAAGCGGCTTCATTCATTCCAGCAAGTTTCGAGCTAGCGGCTTCAACGATCATGCTAGAGAATTCTTTGCCGCTGATTGGTGAAGAATTCTTTATTCGCTTACGAAGGTCAGAATTGTCGTGTGGTGGGTGATTTTGTGGTTAGGAGGTTTGATCGCAGTGAGGTTGTTCGGTGGTCAGCAAAACACGTTTTGCAGATGGCTTTTCGAATGCTTTGTACACAGTAACTAAGTTGCAATCGCTTTCTTTCTCAAACTAACAGCTGAGCGCTGAATCACCTACCGTTGAGTCAGTAATATCACAGCTCAAAGCTTGGACCCTCAAACAATTTCTTAACGATTGGCTTTTCGTACCAGTGCTAACTTGAATGTCGAGTGTGGGGCAGTTTTGGTGTACTCTAATCCCTGATTGGCTTCAAGTATGCTTGCTGTTCTGCTTGCAGCGGCTGGGAGGATGGAGTATTCACGATCTTACGTGAGGTCGTAAACGAGCCATTCCTGGAGAACCGGTTTAAGAAATTTGATGAGTAGATTTTGGCAACCTCACCAAAGAGTCGCATCGATAAAAGGCGAAATGTGAGAGAAGTCACACATTTTTCAGAAATCCGTAATTGAATTCATGTTGTAGGTGCCAATTCCTTGCGCAGGATAAGTCCTGCATCTATCATGGCGCAGTGGAATGTGTGCACAGTTCTAAGAAGATAGTAGAGGGTTCAATTCGCACGGCATCCATGTGTTTTGCAACGCCTCTCAGTCACGAGCTGTGGTTTACGGCTGACAGCATCCACTGCCAAAAATAGGTGTAGTGTGGTGCAGAGGTAGTGCTACCCATCCATAGGCATTTGGTCTGGTGATCGGTTCCCTCCAAGGCCAATGTTTTGTGTCAATTTCCACTTGTCTTGTGGCGATTAGATAAAAATTTCCTCCCTGTTGGCAGTCGTAAGTCGCACTTAACTGTTATCTGAAGTTGTCCATTAAATGCCATCTTCGATCAAATTACTACCACCACCGCTATTTCGACTTATAGCGCGGTGACTTCTATCTGGACACGTTTCCTGTGCGAAAGATGACAAAAGGGTGATGATGGATGTAATTTGGACTTACATCCTGTACTGCAGTTTTTATTCAGATCATGTTTCGGATTAAAAAAAGGCGCTTTCATAGTCACACAACCTAATACATATTTAGCTATCGGCTTTCTATCAAACAGCGCCAGAGAAAATTGATTTTTAGCTTCCATTCGACGTGCTTCTTTACGTAATCAGGGAGTTAGCTACAGCACACCGTGAACGTCAAGCCGTCTCGACGAGGTTGAAAGAGAGCTAAGAAGGCGAAGACGCATATGCTGTTGGTACTGCTGCCATTGTATACTTTAAGAACAAGATCCAGCAGTTTTTTACTACGTTCTCCATAGCTCAATAAGTTGATGATATTGTGCTGTTGCCATAATCGTTAGCTAATATATAGCTGCATTACCAGTATATGTACTATTTATTATCTTTGAAAAGAAATCTACTCGAAGTTGATTTCTTCGAGCCGTTGAGGACGTACCGTTCTGCTGATTGGATTCCTTCAAATGAAATGTCACTCCCACTGAAGTGATGGTGTTGGGAAAAAATGTTTGGTACGAAAGCCAGAGTCACGTTCGTCAACAAACACATGAACTTTTTCTTCCGATGTTAGTCTCACCACCGCTTTCACAACACATCACTCCTTGTTAGTTTTTCCTTACTTCTTGCTTATGAAACAGCTCTGTTTATTCTAGTCAGGAGCGCTTACTTCGGTAGAAGAACAAGTGAGAAGATCTCGAGACGTAATCAGTTTTTAGTAATTATTAGCACCCCTTCGGAACGCTAGAAGGCGGGGTGGGGCAGCCACTTGGTGCATGCCAAAGCTACGCACTCGCCGAATCCCTGGAAAACTGAAAAAGAAACGAAAGTAATCATTAAATGGGCTAAAATATAAAGTCTTTCCTATTAGTTGAGTATGAGCATGACAAGTCCGTTCTCCATTCGTGCGTTTTCCTCACTTCTGGGCCAACGCAGACTTGTTTTCCATCGGCGGACCTGTATCCTGCCGTTCTCCACACTATTGGGCCAAAGCGAACTTCTATTCTGGTCCTCCACACTATTCGGCCGCGGTGGGCCTGTTTTCAATCGGTGGACCCATATTTTGGCGTCATTTTCACTGTTGGGTCACCCGTTCACAGTCGGCTGAACCGTATCTTGGTATTCTCCACCTTATTGTGTCACAGCGGACCCATGCTATATTGACAGACCATTATCCTGGCACTGGGCTACGGCGAGCCCTTCTTCCATCCGGGAGCCCGTATCCTGGCGTCTTTCTCACTGTTGGGCCACGGCGGACACTTTCTCCATCAGTGGACTCTTATCCTGGCGTTCCCCACACCACTGGGCCACGGCGGGCCCTTGCTCCATTGGAGGGCCCGTATCCTGGCGGCTGCGTGACAAGAGGTAGGCTGCTGCTCTGTGATTGGTCGATTCATGTGCGCGTCGCGGCTGCAGCCTTCAAGGGCCCGAGCAGTGCTGCAGCAAAACAAGGAAGTTTTCTAAACTGGGACAGGTGAATGTTCTCAGAGTCTATAGGCTGTAACGAGTTGCTAACCGATGTCATCTAGTGCGTCGAATCGGAGGAATAACCTGGTTCTAAGCAGCACAAGCATGCGGCGCGTCGCTTCGCGGCGTACGTCTTGACCGCCCCCCTATCCTGGCATTGTTCACACCATTGGGCTACGGCGGGCCCTTCTTCCATCTGGGAGCCCGCATTCTGGCGTCTTCCTCGCTGTTGGGCCACGGCGGACCCTTTCTCCTTCAGTGGACCCGTATCCTGGCGTTCCCCACACCACTGGGCCACGGCGGGCCCTTGCTCCATTGGAGGGCCCGTATCCTGGCGTTCCTCGCACCACAGGACCACGGCGGTCCCCTCATCCATTGGTGGACCCGTATCCTGGCGTTTTCCACACCATTTGGCCACAGAGGCCCTTCTTCCAGGTGAGGGCCGGCATTCTGACATCCTCCTCACGGTTATACTAAGCCGGACGCCTCATCCATAAGTGGACTTGCACCATGGCATTCTCCACACTACTGGACCAAAGCGAGCCCATATCGTGGCGTTCTGTACCACTAGGCCTCCGCGGATCCTTCTTCCATTGGTGGATCCATATCCTAGCGTTCCCCACGTTGCGGACCTGCATGCTGGTGTGCTCCACACCACTTGTCTATTCAGCCGTCGGTCAACCCTTATTCTGGTGTTTTTCCTCACAATTAGGCCAAAACGGACCCACTCTCCATCGACGAAGCCGTATCCTAGCGTTTTCACCACTTTTAGGCCATGGTACACCTGTTTTCTATCAGAGCCCCTGTACCCTTTGTAAATCCCGAGAGTAAGTGTATCCCCAGACTTCCCCAGTTCAAAATGAATAAAAGTGAACCGGCCATATAAGAGATAGTTATCGTGGAAATGATACGTATCGATTGCCACGTTACATCGACATAGATCGCTGCCAAACGGAGCTCATCGCCCGTACTCTGATCAGGCTCAAGCGTGATGATGATGGAAAGTCGACCTCCATACGACCCCCCCCCCCCTCTCAGCCGCCAAAAATACGATCCCCCTTTCGTACACAAATTTCAAGTGAGATGAGAAATGAGAACGAAAATGCAGACACTACTCGACTTCAAATTTAAACGTTATAGCAGCAGTAGGAGTAGCCACCGCGTACACCATCAAGGGTTCGATCCCGTCTCTATCCAGAATTTTTGCAAAAGTTTAAATGTACACGTTTAGCGAATATCGCTCTGAAAGCATGACTTCAGACTTGCTCAAGCAATTTGCTTCAGATTTGTCATGAAAAATATCGAGATACATCATCTACATAGTCAAGGGTTCGATTACCTCTCGGGCTGAAATTTTTGCACGACTTAAAATAAAGTGTGCTTGTAGTGGGCTCGAGATATTCGGACGTAATGCACGAAAGGACACTAAATCTGATTGCTGGACTGGGCAGGACTAGCAGTACGAATGTGCAAAAATTTTCATTTAAAATTTTGGCTTGCTCAGAGGTGTGGTTGTAGATGGACATGAATAGGGGAACATCTAGCCAGCAGAGGTGCCAATTTTTTCCCAGTTTTAAGTGGTCGAAGGTTTGCGCTTTCGCGCTATTTGGCTCCTTTTCCCGCAGTCGCCTCCACCGCGATTCAACTCCGTCGATAAAAACATGTAAAAAAAGACCATTTTTATCGACGAAACTTTATCTCCGTAATTCTCGTGTTGAATCTTTTCTGTTCAACCTGGAGACTTGAAACTTGGAGAAAAAGCACGGTCGGGTGGGTTCCATAGAATCACTTCGTATCTGCTCGCAGGACTGGGAAGGACTGCCAGTACGAACGTGCGAACATTTTCACCTAAAATTTTGACTCGCTCTGAGGCATGGTTGTAGTCAGACACCCATAGCAGAAGATCTGGCTCGTTAAGGTACCATTTTTTTCCAGTTTTTAATAGTAGAATGTATGCGCTATCAGGCTGTGCAAGCAATTTTTCCGCAACTGTCTCCACTGCGACTCAACTCCGTCGATAAAAACATGCAAAATAGGCCATTTTTATCGACGAAACCTCATCCCCGTAATTCCCTTGCTGAATCTTTCCTCTTGGACATGGAGATCTGAAACTTGGGTGTAGAGCACAGCTGGGTGGGGTTCATAGAACGACTCTTTATCGGCCTGCAGGACTGGGTAGGACTGGCAGTACGAACGTGTTTTTCACCTTTTATCGACTAAACATCACTTCCGTAATTCTTGTTTTGAATCTTTTCCATATAAGCTGGAGAGCTGAAACTTGGAGGCAAAGCACACCTGAATAGTGTCCATAACGAGACTTTTTTCGTCTTTGAGGGAAGAGTAAGACTGGCAGTACGTATTAACAAAAATGGCTGTCCGAAATTCGGCCTTGTTCCGAGACATATCTGCACTACTATAATACTGAAAGGAATACACGAATTCTCCACTACAACCACGACCTCCCCCCCTTTGTCCGCACACCATACGACCCCCCGTTGATAATTTATCAACACACGCTTGACCCTCACTCTGATATGGCAAAATAAACTGGCGATGTGATGATAGCGATAGTGGGAGCGATGTATAACGATCGTCGTGCCACATCAGTTATCATCTCTCTCACGTCTGAAGCCTCCTCATTCACTTAATCCATGTGGCGATCGCCGGCCGTCGTGGTGATCGCGACGGCAGCCGGCGATCGCCACGATTGCTGGCGAAGTCTGGGGATATTCTAATGGTAAAGGCTTGGAAGTTACTCAGAAATATGTTGATTTTGATCAACTATTGGTTGATTATTTACACAGTGTCACGCCTTGCTAAATTGAAGCGTTAATTCTGTAGATTAGTGCGCAATCTTTCCTGAAATGAACGGATATATTGACTGCACAATTGCATCGAGACCTCACCATGGGACGCTGCTGAAGCATCCACCAAATGAGGCGATCGCATTGGTTCACGCTACAGGCATCCGTTCAGTGGAGGTGCGTGCATCGTCGCAACAGTGGAAGGGTGGTTTTCCTGCTGCGTACATTGTGCAGGCTGAAAGGTGTAAACACTATCTCACCCCTATGCTGCGAGACCGCCAGCGAAGGTGATGAAATCACCATCCCGCGCATGCGGTAGAGCCAGCAGCGACGTAATTAGCGAGTCCCGAAGCGAACGTGGTTGAGTCTCTAAAAATCGGCCATTTCGCCGCACAGTCTGCGCCTCAAGATTGCGGTGTCTATGAGTGCCGCCGCTTATCTCTAGCCGCTCTAGCCCCCTTACGGCGCTTTGTTTAATAGACTAGTGGCCCCGTAAGCCACGTTATTGTGCTACTTTCCGTAGTGTGACAGTATTGACCCGGTGTGGTTTTTTTTGCGCGCCAACAGGTTGTGTGAGATTCACACCCTCAACTCGAGCTACACTATCTCGCAACTGTATATGTATATCTACATATAACATTATTCAGTCGAAAGAGAGCACATAGCGTAGCGAATGAGAGAAGATAACTCAGAGAATCCGTGAATCAATTTGTTTTGTTGTGTCCATCTCTGTCTTTCGCGAGCAGCGAGCATACCAAGGACTGAAATACAGAACACAACTGCTTTTGTATTGTACAAACCACTCGGTCAATAACTCAGTAAGCCAATCATACAAACACACCCTCAGCATTACCACTGTATGTGACTATCCCATCCTTCTAGTTCAAACCAAACTTATTCTAAAAACTTCATACTTTCCCAAAATTTTGAACAAAAACTGAAAACAAATTATCGTGAAAAGAGAATAAGCATCACGACCGCCTATTTCCACCAATCTTCTTTGTCATTACTCACCGATATTCACCGACACGACGTGGCTCATTTATACTAAACCAAAAAAGTTCTAAGTGATGATTAAGAAAGTGATCAATACTCAAATCCACGTGGCCTAGGGAAGGGAGATGATCAACAGGGTTGATGGGATAAATGAGTAGGAGCATAAGTTATTGGTTATTTTTCGCTTAAGCTCAGGAAACGAAGATGCTTCATGAGAATGGTGGGATACTTGGGGAGGTGATCCACGGTGTTGGCGGAATACATGGGATGGGTGCGTAAATTATTGTTAAGGCTTTTGCCTGAGCTTCTGGAACGGAATGTAATCCACGGGTTGGGGGGATACATGAGGTGCGTGCGCAAGTTATTTTCTAGACTTTTGCCTGAGTTTCTAGTAAGGGAGGTTGTCCACAGGGTTGACGAGATACATGAAGTGGGTGCGTAAGTTATTTTGTAGACTTTTGCCTGAGTGTCTAGTAGTGGAGGTGGTCCACGGGGTTGGCGAGAAACATTGGGTGGGTGCGTAAATTATTGTTAAGGCTTTTGCCTGAGCTTCTGGAACGGAATGTAATCCACGGGTTGGGGGGATACATGAGGTGGGTGCGCAAGTTACATTCTAGACTTTTGTCTGAGTTTCTTGGAAGGGAGGCAATCCACGGGGTTGGCGGGATACATGGAGTGGGTGCGTAAATTATTGTCTAGGCTTTTGCCTGAGTTTCTAGAAGGCGAGGTGGTCCACGGGGTTGGCGGGATACATGAGGTGGGTGCGCAACTTATTTTGTAGACTTTTGCCTGAGTTTCTAGTAGTGGAGGTGGTCCACGGGGTTGGCGAGAAACATTGGGTGGATGCGCAAGTTACTGTCCAGGTTTTTGCCTGAGTTTCTCGGAAGGGAGGCAATCCATGGGGTTGGCGGGATACATGGGATGGGTGCGTAAATTATTGTCTAGGCTTTTGCCTGAGTTTCTAGTAAGGGAGGTGGTCCACAGGGTTGACAAGATACATGAGGTGGGTGCGCAACTTATTTTCTAGACTTTTGCCTGAGTTTCTTGGAAGGGAGGCAATCCACGGGGTTGGCGGGATACATGGAGTGGGTGCGCAACTTATTTTGTAGACTTTTGCCTGAGTTTCTAGTAGTGGAGGTGGTCCACGGGGTTGGCGAGAAACATTGGGTGGATGCGCAAGTTACTGTCCAGGTTTTTGCCTGAGTTTCTCGGAAGGGAGGCAATCCATGGGGTTGGCGGGATACATGGGATGGGTGCGTAAATTATTGTCTAGGCTTTTGCCTGAGTTTCTGGAAAGGGAGGTGGTCCACGGGGTTGGCGGGATACATGAGGTGGGTGCGTAAATTATTGTCTAGGCTTTTGCCTGAGTTTCTAGTAGTGGGGGTGGTCCACGGGGTTGGCGAGAAACATTGGGTGGGTGCGCAAGTTAAATTCTAGACTTTTGCCTGAGTTTCTGGAAAGGGAGGTGGTCCACGGGGCTGGCGGGATACATGAGGTGGGTGCGCAACTTATTTTGTAGACTTTTGCCTGAGTTTCTAGTAGTGGGGGTGGTCCACGGGGTTGGCGAGAAACATTGGGTGGGTGCGCAAGTTATTTCTAGGCTTTTGCCTGAGTTTCTGGAAAGGGAGGTGGTCCACGGGGCTGGCGGGATACATGAGGTGGGTGCGCAACTTATTTTGTAGACTTTTGCCTGTGTTTCTAGTAGTGGGGGTGGTCCACGGGGTTGGCGGGATACATGGAGTGGGTGCGTAAATTATTGTCTAGGCTTTTGCCTGAGTTTCTAGAAGGCGAGGTGGTCCACGGGGTTGGCGGGATACATGAGGTGGGTGCGCAACTTATTTTGTAGACTTTTGCCTGAGTTTCTAGTAGTGGAGGTGGTCCACGAGGTTGGCGAGAAACATTGGGTGGGTGCGCAAGTTACTGTCCAGGTTTTTGCCTGAGTTTCTTGGAAGGGAGGCAATCCATGGGGTTGGCGGGATACATGGGATGGGTGCGTAAATTATTGTCTAGGCTTTTGCCTGAGTTTCTAGTAAGGGAGGTGGTCCACAGGGTTGACAAGATACATGAGGTGGGTGCGCAAGTTATTTTCTAGACTTTTGCCTGAGTTTCTTGGAAGGGAGGCAATCCACGGGGTTGGCGGGATACATGGGATGGGTGCGTAAATTATTGTCTAGGCTTTTGCCTGAGTTTCTAGTAAGGGAGGTGGCCCACAGGGTCGACGAGATACATGAGGTGGGTGCGCAAGTTATTTTCTAGACTTTTGCCTGAGTTTCTTGGAAGGGAGGCAATCCACGGGGTTGGCGGGATACATGGGGTGGGTGTGTAAATTATTGTCTAGGCTTTTGCCTGAGTTTCTGGAAAGGGAGGTGGTCCACGGGGTTGGCGGGATGCATGAGGTGGGTGCGCATGTTACTGTCCAGGTTTTTGCCTAAGCTTCTGGAAGGGGAGGGGGTAATCTACGGGGTTGGCGAGATACATTGGGTGGGTGCGCAATTTATTGTCCAGGCTTTTGTTTGAGTTTCTAGTAAGGGAGGTGGTCCACGGGGTTGGTGAGACACATTAAGTGGGTGCGCAAGTTATTGTCTAGGCTTTTGCGCGAGATAGTAACCCCGTGAGTTCCTTGGCTCAACGTTTCACCGCATTCTATCAGTGTTGGTATTAGAGTTCGAGTAGAGTGTCTGCAAACAAACCTAATTAAGCACTTCATTCAGTCTCAACACCTGTCTGAATAGAACTAATCCTCAGATTTTGAGAAACTCATACTAAACAGTGGCAAACAGCTTGTCGAGGAGTCACAAAATGCCAAAATTGAAATTTTTGAAGACCACGACCTTCTTTTTGTGGACGACTAATGAACACGTGTTGCCTTTTGCCTGAAGCCAACGCCGCTTTACCACTGAGCCAGCCAGCCGGACTCAAGGAAAAATCCCGGCCAACAGACCTCGCCAATTCACTACTGGCCCAGTTGAACTCAAGGAAAAGTTCCGACCAATGGACCAGTGCGCCCCTTTACCTAAAACCAGCGCTAATTTACCAATAGCCCAGTCAAACCCAAGGGAAAATACGGCGCAGTGGACAAGTGTGCCCCTTTACCTGAGACCGGCGCGGCACGTGTGCCCCTTTACCTGAGACGGGCGCAACTTTGCTGCTGACAGCGTCGCAGTCAAAGGAAAATCCTGACCAGCGGACCCGTGTGCCTCTTAACTTGAGACCAGCACCTGTTTACCATTGGCCCAGTCGACCCCAGGGAAAATCCTGACCAACGGACCCTTGAGCCCCTTTACCTGAGGTCGCGCCTTTTTATCATTGGTCCAGTCGAACCCAAGGGAAAGTGGTGACAAACGACCCGTGTGTCCCTTTACCTGAGACCAGCAACTGTTTACCACTGACCCAGTGGAACCGAAGGGAAAATCCTGACCAACGGACCCGTGTGTCCCTTTACCTGAGACCAGCAACTGTTTACCCTGACCCAGTGGAACCGAAGGGAAAATCCTGACCAACGGACCCGTGTGCCCCTTTAATGAGACCGGCGCATGTTTACCATTGGCCCAGTCGAAGCCAAGGGGAGTGCTGACCAAAGACCCGTGTGCCCCTTTACCAGAGTCCAGCACCTATTTACCACTGACGGGAAAATTCTGGCCAACGACCCATGTGCCCCTTTACCAGAGACCAGCACCTGTTTACCACTGGCGGGAAAATCCCGATCAATGGACCCGTGTGCCTCTTTACCTGAGACCGCTGGCCCAGTCAAAATCAAGGAAAAACCCCAACCGATGGGAACAACGCTACTACTTCGTTTCAAAACTATGTCAGGAAACAAAACCATGTGCTTGGATTTTGTTGTAACGTTAATTGACATTATTAGGATTATTGGGCTCCAAACCGGATTTGCGGGGAGCCCCCTCACCCCTGAGAATGGCTTGCTGGATTAAAAAAATCTCATATCTGTTTGATTCTTTCAATCCAGTTGCTTAGTTTCTATTTTTCATTATTTTTTGAATTTTTATTACTAGACTGTGTACCCGGCTTTGCTCGGGTCCTGGCAAAAATAGCGAAAAATCAATAAAACCGATAAATCGATAGTGCTCTACAAAACGGTTGTCATATTCGTGTTCAACGTATTGACATACCCCAGTAGACATGTCTTCGCCGCTCCTGGGGCAAAAATAGTGGAAATCAATAAAACCGATAAATCGATAGTGCTGTACAAAACGGTTGTCATATTCGTGTTCAGCGTATTGACATACCCCAGTAGACATGTCTTCGCCACGCCTGGGGCGAAAATAGCAAAAAAAACAATAAAATCGATATAATCGATAAACTAATCGATAATCCCAGGTGCAAAGTAGCCTAAAACCTTCGCCGGCCCTCAGGGGGGTGTCACCCTTTAACAAGGAAGATAAAGATCTAGGACGGAAAAAGCGGACAATGTGGAAATTTAGGCCAGGGGCCCCTTTTTTAAAGTACTCATCACAACGCTGCGTATCGACAATGCGCTGAGAGTCGACGCGCAGTAACGGAAGTGTTTTCGGGGATTAGCGACCAATTCTTTTAATATAGTAGGATGTGCATGTTTGGGTATTCTTGAAATATTTAATAAAAATAATGATTTTCACAGCAAACAGATCAACGTGGGAATTTACAAAAACAGCTAACAACGAATCCAACAAATGAAGAGCTCCTTACAAGAAATATATGTACATTATTACAAATCTAAGCTTACTAATTCCTTAGGACATTAAGGCCTCCTTTGGTATTTGAACATTACCTATCTGCTTCATCCTCTCTTTACCCTTCTTCTGATGACTCAGTTTCTTATTTAACCGCTCCATACCTAAATTGAACAAATCTATTTATCTCCCTCAGAAAAACTGATAATTAGACCACTGGTCCAAATCGAAGCTGGAGAGCTCCTCATACAAAAAGGAAGCAATGGAGCTATTCATATATTGGATTTTTAAAATAAATAGTGTAATATTTTAAAGCTGAATTGAGGATACCAAAATTTCCACTATAAATCAACAGCAAAAACACTGCTAAACCTCACCTCCACCACCAAAATTTCCTTTTAACAGCTGGGTGAAGTCACGTTTCATAGGTTGGATGGAAACATGTGACAAAGCCTTCTTCGAATTCCCAACATATGCTGAAAGGGGATGAATACCGTGATTATGAAGCCTGGATATTATCACAACAAAATCAAAGCATGTTTAACAAGGCATGCATGCATTTTTCACAGTCGCCTGACATCAAGTCATCCGAGTCCATATCACTTTTCCACACAGCGGTTGGCAATAAATTTGGAAAAAAAGCGTTTACAGCGGAAAACTATTGATGTGTTAAACACAAAACAGTGAAAAGAATAGAGCCCTGTCCGCTCGTTCAGTAGCCTTACATGAATAATTACGAAATGAAGTTAGCCGTGAGCTCGTCATTAGAGTGAGGAAGACCTTACTGCATTTATTCGAAGAGAAAAGGGTTTATACCTGTTGATTCCTCTCAAAGTAAATTAGTAGTCAGGAAAAAATGAAATTTTTAGTTGGAAAAGGGTCAGAAGGTTATTTCCAAAAACAAGCAGTAGCAACTTTTTTCCCCCTACACACTACAAGGTGTTTATAGTCTCGCGAAAATCACATAGCAGCTAAATCTCGACCGAACATTCACTGGATTCGAGCAAAGGATGGACGACGAGCAAACACTGAAGATAGAACCGAAACATCTCATTACCTTTGATAGTCACTTCATACTCCTGCCTCGGAATTTCCCTCTTCAATCGCTGTATAAGCAACTTAGCACGCTCTCGCGCCATCGCTGCAGGTATGATTTGGGAGAACTCTAGCACCTAGAGTTTAATATTATACATACAACAATGAAGCTAGAAGTGAGTGAATACTACCTCTCGCCCATTTATGGTTATTGTAAGCTTAATTAAACCGTCTCCATATAACCATCCTGTTCGTAGTCGAACGAAGCGTACCCGGAGGTGAGTCTTTTTATTCGCTCAAAGAAGTCAACGACCACTGAAACGAGGTGAATGTTAGAAAGTCTAAAAATTAATGGTCTCTTGAAATCTGTTATATCTGGGTAAGCACCTCCCTAGATGTTTTGCGTATTTAGACATAGGAGTGAGGAAAAAATATCGAATCTAACCAACACTTACCCTCAGCGAGAGGTAACCTCCAGATGATCATCACCCTGTCTTCATCGATAGAGGTTATCTCGCCACGTTCTCCACGGCATTCGGAGCACAGACCATTAACAGCACCCATCATTTCAGCTGGTACGATCATGCGAACCTACTATGAACGGTTTGTTGAGATGACATGACAGTAGGAAATATGCGCATAAATGAACATCTAGCCATACGAGCAATCTTTTAATTACTTCTAATGAAAAGAGGCAAACAATCCTTAGCTGAAAGGCAAGCGATAAGAAAATGACGACATACTTTAACAACAGGCTCCAGGAATTTCTCAATGTCAGCCTCTTCCGGAAATTTGCTAGCATCTAGGATACTGATCTCACCCTTACCACCGAACCGCTTCTTACGAACTGTTTCCTTGTCCTGAAATCGAAAAGTTATGCAACATGGTGAAAACCATAGATACGGTCCCACACAAACCTTAACAATAGCTCTATATTCTACTGATGGCTGCGACAGTATGACGCTGGCACCATATTCCTGATCTAGTCGTGCTCCAAACACCTCCATATGCAGCAAACCAAGGAATCCTACCTTAATTCAGTGGTTTAAACATACGCACTGACACAAATGGTGAAAATGGGGTAGGTGTTCTTTATACCTTCCATCCTAGCCCAAGAGCTGGGCTCGAGTCGGGCATTATTACAACAGAAGGATCATTTAGACTAAGGCGTTCGACAGCCTTAAGAAAAAAGGTTAGACGACGAGTCATACAAGCTAAATAAAGCACACATCCTGTGAAAAAAGGCAACAGAGAGAAAAATTTAGAGGGGATGATTTAGTACGCAATTATTAGTTCGAAAACAAAAAAAAATGAAAAAACTCCAAGATGGAGTGGAATTCCAAGGAAAACATGAGAAAATTGATCTATTACTTCGCCTAATGGAGGTATTATGCTAACAGTAAACCCTTGTGTTCGACAAAGTGATTACAAAACTTAAGTCAACAGAACTCATGAATGAAATGAATGACAACAGGAAATAAATCGGTGAAGTAAGTAAAAACAAACCTGTTTGAGTCCCTCGTAGTCGGATGTTTCCACGGGAAATAAGCCGGCGTAGACTGTTGGCTTTATAGGCTTGAATCCAGGGAATGGCTCTACACTGTCCACATTCTCAGCTGCAAACAATGTCTCGCCAATAGTTGCCTCCTGCAAATAGGAAATCTCCAGAACTTATGCCTTTACCCTGCTTTCCTTCTTGTATTGCAAAAATGTGTACACAAACAAACCTTCACGGTTTTCATACTGCAAATCACATATCCCACTTGCCCAGCACTCAAAGTTAAACATGGCGTCATGACAGGTCGCACTACACCTACCTGCAAGCAAAACTCATGACAAGGAGTAATGAAATATTAACGACAGAGACGAACAACGAGTACCTCTGAGACTTCATATTCCTTTCCGCAGTGATATGATCGAATCTTCTGACCTTTTTGGATACTTCCATCGGTAACATGGATAAATGCTATGGCCCCACGGAAATGATCGAATATCGAGTCGAAAATTTGCGCGCTGGAATTGAAAGGATAGAAATGAGGACAACTTGGATGGACCAATCTGGAAGGAAGATTTCCAACAATTGTCATTTATCGCAGCACAGAAGTGCCTCTAACGAAAAAAAGTAGATATATACTTGGTAAGCGAGATAAGCTCCTGAAATGAAGAAAGCTATGCAAGACCACCAATTTCTGAAAGATACTTCGAAAGCACCACTTACAAGAATGATGAATAAGGAGAAATAAAAGAAAATATTACGAATATAAAAGTGCTGAGCGTACCGAAAAGGTGCGTCCTTGTTCGTGGTTGAAGGAGGAATGCTCTCAACAACGGCGTCGAGCAACCCTTCAACGTTTAGAAATGATTTTGCAGATATCTTCAGACACTCTTCGGAATCGAACTCGAACAGGTTCTTCAGCTGCGTTTCTACCTGAGAGTCAAGCGTAACTTGAAATTCAACGACACTAAACAGAAAAAAGGAGAACCTTTGGTATGTTAGCTCCACTCAAGTCGATCTTGTTAATGACTGGTATATTACGAGCAATTGGCAAGAAACAGACACAGAATTAGGAAGAAGACAAGGAACTGGAGCAAAAACCAAGAAAGTAATAAGAAGAGAACAAAGAGAAGGTTTAATATGAACAAGAGGCAAGGAAAAGAACACAGCAATACGAAGAAAACAATGATCTAGAATGAAAAAAAGCGTAACAATGTGGAAATTTAGGCCAGGGGCCCCTTTTTTTAAAGGACTCGCCACAACACTGCGTATCGACAATACTATCTGCAATGCGCTGAGAGTCGACGCGCAGTAACAGACGCGTTCTCGGGAATTAGCGACCAAATCTTTTAATATAGTAGGATCTAGGCTCAAGCGTGGTGATAATGAAAAATCGGCTCCCAAATGACCTTCCCTTTCCCTGCTAAGCCGGCAAAAATACAACCTTCCCCCACCCCCACCCCTTCGCACACTTCTTCTTGTGCCGCCGTGCATGTAAAAATTGGACTCTTGAGTCCGTTTTAATTGTAAAATTTTTGGTATTTTTTCAACTTTAGAGGTGGGCGCAGGTTCTTCATAAAAGAGCCCAAGTTTTTCCCGTTTCAGTAGAGAGGTATACAAACAGTGAAGGGCAGCAGGTGGTTGAGGTGTGGCGTATGTTTCGTATTGGCCAAGAAGAAAGCGCATTTTGGTTCCTCTCATGTGCATAACACTGCTCATGTGGGACTGGGAGGATGTACTTTTGACAAACATTGCAGTTACTCTCTAGCAATATAGATGATATAGATGCCACTAATGCAATCGTCTTAATCATCTCTTTCCACCATCTTAATTTTTGAAAAAAAAGTTCAATGAGAGAAGTTGAACTGGTGGAACTTGTAGTGAAACAAAAGAAACCGCTAAGTATCAAATCAAAAAAGTTTCCCTCCACGTTCAAGCTTCCTCTTAGAGATTATGAGGTTGGTGCAAAAGTTTTGCCGCTTTTTTCTCGTCGTCATTATCTCTTCCACAACATCACCGAACTACAACCTTGAAAAGCGGAATGATTTTTATCATTACTGAATACCACTACTCATTTTGCATACACATCCCTGGCGCCGTATGTTCAGAACACTAGAAGCTAGGAAGCGGAAAATCAGAGACTGCCATTTTTAAGAGTTCGGCGATTTTTTCCTTGCATAGCAAGGAATTCCAAAGCTGGGGAACATAGCACTCATACCGGGAAACTCCTGAGGACTGTGATGGGTGGTAAACCATTTGCCAGCAAGGTTTTAGAAATTAAATGCAGGTTCTGGAAGCGAATTTCCCCCTATTTTTCGCAGAAAAAAAAACGGAAAATGGGCCTTCACTCATCTTGAGCGCTTTTCTATTGTGGTGTAGGAAAAGCGCAGTAAAAGCGCTTGAGCGCAACTCAGCAGTACCACCACTTTTCTCGCATCGCGCGTAATCATCAATCAAGCGCGGTGTTCGAGCTGAGGAGGAGCTGAGGAGCATACAAAAGGCGCTACTGTTGAGAGATAGAGGTAGAGGATCTTTTAGCCGCTTATCGCACCTCGCCTTCCCCCCCCCCACCCTAATTTTCCCAACCCTTCCTCTTCGTTTTTTTAGTTAAGCTATTCTGGTATTGTGTGTGTAATTTTATGATGGACCGTTATCTCTGCAGGAAGGAAAAGGAAAAGGAAATCAATATATCTATATCCTGATATCTTGCAATATTCTGCCATGCTATGTTATCTATTATATATATATATATATATATATATATATATATATATATAGGAATTAAATGAATCTTACATCTAAATGAGTTCCGGCTTGTTCATGTAAATGAAAATGATTAGGCGCTTTAGCTCCAGGAAACTATTCCAAACAAGATCTCGAGTTAAGAAGAGGAAAAAATAACTACAGGAAAAGTAGTTCACCGCTACATTACGTGTTAATTTTATGTACCAGAGATAACGGCCCACTATGGAATTACACACACACACACACACACACACACACACACACACACACACACACACACACACACACACACACACACACACACACACACACACACACACACACACACACACACACACACACACACACACACACACACACACACACACACACACACACACACACAATACCAGAATGGCTTAACTTTAAAAAAAACGAAGGGGAAGGGGTGGGAAAATTAAGGGAATGGGGGAAAGGGCTAAAAGATCTTCTGCCTCTATCTTTCAACAGTAGTGCTTTTTATAAGACCCTCAGCTCCTCCTCAGCTCGAACACTGCGATTGATTGATGATTACACGCGCGGTGAGAGAAAAGTGGTGGTTACTGCTGAGTTGCGCTCAAGCGCTTTTACTGCGCTTTTCCTACAATGGCATCTTCGACTTTCTGGACCAAATAACAGCTATAGGTAATGCCTACTGCAGTGCTTCGAATTGGGAGCATGGAATGTCCACCAAGAACTCTATATAAAGCAAAAAAAATGCTCTAACCCACTGACGACCGCGCGCATTTTTGCCTGTCTGACGCGTGGGACCAACGCCCCTTTCAAGAGCGCTGCACCAGCGGAGTTCCACACTGTTACGATAGAGGAATTGGGAATAAAACAGATCTTTCTCCGAAATAATGCGAAATCTAATTCTAGAAGGTCGAAGGTATCATCTGACCAGAAAGGGAGAGAACCTGAAAGCTTTTTGCATTCATTGAGGCCGAAAGAAGTTTGTAAAAGGTGTTTTGAGTGCTGTGAGGGAGTGTCCAGAGAATATACATGTTCCTAAGGCTCTAGCCTGACCAATACGGAGGTGCAGGATGTAACGAACGTGTTTCTGTGTAGGCAATATGGCTTTTGCACAGAGTATTTCCATCCACTACCAAAGAAAAAAGTAAAGCAGTCTTCCCCGACTTCAAAATTCCATCCTTTTCATGATGTTTGTCGCAATAAAGGAGAACTCCTTTTTGAACTACACTTGTTTGAGACCTTTTTGGGAAGAACTGTAACCATTCCATATGGGAATACTGCAAAATAGCTCGAAAATAAGGTCCAGAACTTGTCAAGAAGGACGCGGCCCACCGGTGAGCCACGCTGTCATCAATGGCTCAAAAAGTGCTTCTTTTTCGTTTCTCTGAAGTGGAAGCCATCAAGCCAGAGCTCAGCAGCGGATTTGATAGTGGCCTATGGGGAAGTGTTTCGAATCTACATAGTTGCTGGTGGTCGTATTGGAAAACCACGCGAAGACGGGAAATTAAAAATGCAATGTCCGTGAATGTTTGAATATTCTTGCCATCTAACTGCAACGGACACTCTTTAAACCGAAAGCGGAGAAGAGCAGGATTTGCTCCACAGTTATATTACCATATCTAGTTGTAATGCACATCTAGGAGGGAGCGTAGTATTTTGAAATGAAAAAACCGACAACCATTCTTAACTTTTTCTTCTTCCGTTCAATCAACACTTGTGCAGTATGCATATTAGGTGTCAACATAAGTCTTTGCGCTTTTTTTCGGATGCACTTTTCTCCATCTATTCGTTACCTTTTAGGTACAACTCATATACGATTCGAAAGCGCTAATTTTAAGCCTGCGAAGTAGAGCAATGAGCCAATGAAAAACAGCGCAGCCGACAACTCCCTATCCTGGAATCCAGTTAAAGCTCAAAGGCCATTAAAACTAAGCAAGGACCTCTACCAAGTATGGCAGAGACGTTTTGCTTGAAATGACTGGTCATCAGTGATTCTCCAAGCTCAAAGGAGACATATTTGGTCTCAATGAAACCAACCACTTCGACCGAACAGATTTCGTTCAGAAACAGCTGGGAATTGCTCCAGAGGAGTCGTACGGTCTACATGGACATTATACTTTTCTATCAAACAAACAATTGAGGTAATCCTGCCGAAAGGATCGAATCACAACGTCTAGTCAACTTACCTCGTGATAACGTCGGACCCCACCCTTGAAGGCATCGCCAAACTGGCCGTGCAGCAGCTTCATTGCTGAAGCTGCTGTTCTTCCACCTTCACAATGTACAGAGCTTACACGTTCAAATAGTATCGGGTGTTTTCTGGTTCCCGTTGAATACAAGGAGGAAATGGTGCTTTTCCCGAAATTGGCGTTTTAATGGTGCTTTTCCCGAAATCGGCGTTTTTCTCCTTAAGCCTAAAAATCGAGTAATTCAATTTTCTGTGAAACCCTACTATGATAGGATTGTAGAGCAAAAAAAAAGCGCTTTCAGAAATTACAGAGATCTTTGCGTAAAACTGACAATGAGTCAGAAAAAATCGCTACTGAAGAAAGGGCAAGGACTTATGTGAGCACCTAGTATATATGTTCATCATTTTCTACAGGAACTCTAGGGTACAATAAGTGGAAACTGTTCACAACACTGCCCCATGCATGGTTCCATTGTAATTCCACAAAACGCTGAGCGCTACCCTCTGATAATAGAGTTTTGGTTTGGTTTTGGCTCTGGAATCCCAGGTTAGCCGCCTCCGAGTCCCTTACGCTCAGCGTGTTATTTACGTAAAAACACGTTTTCCGTCATATGTAACAAAGTTATCGAGCTCAGCGAAAATCTATCAGAAAATCAAAAGTTTAGGTGTCCATTTTTTCGCACTCGAAGCTGGCGGTCACTCATTTAGACCACTCGGCTATTCATTCACTCAACGCTCGTTAGGTTATAAGGTATACCTATGCCCTATTTCCTCGTATTTGCAAGTGAACACACATGAACTGCTATTATAACATAAGAAGCTCCTTTCCAACTCATCGACATCACTCCGCGGTTTCTCTCAAACTCAGATAACTAGATAGGGCAAACGCAGCACACTGGCAAGGCACACCCCAAGAAATGGAAGGTAGACATTGCTGCAAGAGGAAGAACAGCTGCATTCCAACTGCTAAGAGCAGCAAAACCCGTATTTCGGCTGTGTTTTGTGCGCGATGAACTGTGGTGCCGTTGAACCTGCGTTCTACCTGGGCGACATGCCCCCTCTCCCCTGGAAGGTGTATTTAAAGGCAGCACCCACGATAATCTTCACCTTCGAACTTTTGATAGTTTTCGAACCTCAGGCATTGCCACGACAATTCTGTGATGGAAGTGCTGTCGAAGACCCCGCATTTCATGAGATATCACAAGTATAACATCAGTTCAACATTGCAAACCCAACCTGCTGGTACGAGTTGTTAGATTTACAATACACTTACTATATCAAAAACGAGTGATGCCATCCTACACATTAGTCACTTACATAAAGGAAAGAGCAAAAATACATAACCTACGATAGTCTTCGGTTCTTTCGTACTTTAAAGATAGGTACTTCCACTGTTAACACAGACATTCTAAATGGAATGGAAAAACATCATTTCTGATGGGTAGCGTTTATCAATTCAAAGTTGTTATTCATTACTTGCCAGCTAATGTTACTCATTTGTTTAACTTGTCTCGTGCTGTGTGGTCTCCACACATACATATTTATATAATTATGTATATAATATATATATTAAAATAGGATTATCATACACAAAAGGATAACTCCAGGTAAGAATTTTTTAACTTTAACTTCACATTACACAAGGTAAGGTCCTCCTCGCCGTACTGACGAGTTCCCGGGAGGACCTATTATTTATACCTATTTACCCGTATATGGTTAGGGAACGAAACGGGCAAATGGGCAAAATTCCTTTGTGAATTTTATACATCTTTTATCATAAATTCTCTTCATCACATTAATAATTTCATTGATACTGCTGGTTGAATGTGGCAACTCGAGGGAGACCCGATTCCACATTTGACCAGTACCGAAAGGGCACCATCAATATACTAAACTAATTTTCAATATTTCAATACATACCTGACTTTTAATAACAAGTTCCTTGATTTTTATAATTGGGTTTTAGCCTCTTTGCCCAACTGGGCCTATTCTCGACCAACTGGTCGTTCCCGTCGCATAGACGGTCGGCTAAACTACTTATGAAACTTCATTTAATTAGTAACAAAGTTTTAGCCTTTACCCAACTGGGTCTTTCCCCGACCAACTGGTCGTTCCCGTCGCATAGACGGTCGACTATAGGAGTTTGTTTCTCAGTTGTTCCTTTTTAAAACAACTTCTTCGAAATATTATTGCTTTGCTTTGTGACATCCTTATTTGCTTATTGGAGTTCGAGTGTGAATCATCTAATCCAGCAGTTAATTTGCACTCTAACAACACCTTCATATTGACATAATTATTGCTTACATAGGGCGTTTTAGCCACTCCTTCCCCCTTATATACGATTTTGTAATCACAAGCTAGTATCATTTTTACCAACTGGTTAACAAATTTCGGTTATTGGGAATTCTTAACACGTCAGACCTTACTTACCGAGATATACATAATCACTTAGACCTACTACAGTAGGTTAATATATTTAATTTAAAAAAATTAAAAAAAAATAAATAAAATAAAATAAAAAATAAAAAAATAAAAAAATAATTCCTTCACGCATTCCTTTTTCATTCCTAGATAAGAGGGCCATACCTCTTGCTTTCAAAAAATAGGGTCCCTTTTGATGGAGTTTATAAAAGTAGTAGTGGGCGGGGGGTTAGCTCCTGCG